>PVKH010004395.1:0-23413 GCA_004027955.1 Chaetophractus vellerosus
TCCTGTATTTAGAATTTCCTGAAAACTCCACAACAAAGCTACTAGAACTAATAAATGAGTTCAACAAAATGGTGGGATGCAAGATTAATATGCAAAATTCGATAGCATTTCTTTACAGTACTGATGTGCAATCTGAGGAAGAAATCAGAAAAAAATTCCACTTACAATAGCAACTGAAACAATCAAATATTTAGGAATAAACTTGACCAAAGACATAAAGAATCTGTATTCAGAAAAGTACAAAACATTGCTAAAAGGAACTGAAGAAGACTTAAATAAATGGAAGGGCATTCCATATTCATGGATTGGAAGACTAAATATCATTAAGATGTCAATTCTACCCAAACTGATTTACAGTTTCAAAGCAACCCCAATACAAATCTCAACAGTATTTTTTGCAGAAGTGGAAAAGCCAATTATCAAATTTATTTGGAAGGGTAAGGGGCTCAGAATAGCCCAAAAGTTCTTACAAAAGAACAAGGGTGGAGGACACACTTCTGGACTTTAAACATGTTACCTATCTACAGTGGTAAAAACAGCATGGTACTGGCATAAGGACAGATGGATTGACCAATGAAACTGAATTGTGAACTCAGAAATATACTTTCACATCTAGAGTCAAGTGATTTTTGACAAGGCAGTCAAGTCCTCCCAGCTGGGCCAGAATAGTCTATTCAACAAATGGTGCTTGGAGAACTAGATATCCATAACCAAAAGAAAGAAAGGAGATCCCTCTCTCACACCTTAAAAAAATTTACTCAAAATGGGTCAAGGACCTAAATATAAACACTACAATGATAAAAATCCTAGAAGGAAGTGTAAGAAAACATCTGGATCTTGTGGCACTCGCTAGTTTCTTAAGCCTTACATCCAAAGCACAAATAATAAAAGAAAAAAAATAGATAAATGAGACCTCCTCAAAATTAAACACTTTTTTACCTCAAAGGACGTTGTCAAAAGGCTGAAAAGGAAGCCAACTCAATGGGAGAAAATATTTGTCAAACACATATCCAATAAGGGTTTAATATCTAATATATACAAAGAGATCACAAAACTCAACATTAAAAAGAAAAACTACCCGATTAAACAATGGGTGAAAGACTTGAAAAGACAATTGTTGAATTAAGAAATACAAATGGTGAAGAAACACATGAAAAACTGCTAATATCAGTAGCAAATCAAAACTACAATGAGATATCAATTTGCACCTATTAGACCTCCAATATTAAAAAGTCAGAAAACTATAAATGTTGAAGAGGTTATAGAGAGATAGGAATGCTTATTTACTGTTGGTGAGAATTTTGAATGGTAGAGCCCCTGTGGAGGACAGTTTGGCAGATCCTAAGGAATTTGAATATAGACTTGCCATGTTACCCAGCAATACCCTTATTATATATATACCCAGAAGAAACGAGATAGAGACATCAACAGACATCTGCACTCCAGTGTTCATAGTGGCATTTTTCACGATTGCTGAAATTTGGAAACAGCCCTGACATCCATCAACTGATGAATGGATAAATAAATTAGGTTGCACACACATGATGGAATATTATGCAGCAGTAATGAAATGAAGTTGTGAAGCATATGACAAAATGGATGAACCTGGAAGACATTATGTTGAGTGAAGCTAGCAAGCCAGACACAAAAGGGCAAATATAGTATTATTGCTCCATTATGATCTAAATATATTGTGCAAACTCATGGAGTTTATAATTAGAGTATAGGTCACTGGAAAATAGAAGGAGGGTAGAGAATGGAAAACTGAAGCTTAATCTGTGCAGAATTGTTTAAAAGGTTGTTTGTAAATCTTTGGAAATGAATAGAAATGTTTAAAGCATATCATGGCATTTGTAACTAGCAGTGCTATTGTGTGGGTATGACTGTTGAAAAGGGATGTCTAAGGTCATGTATATTATGAGAAGGAAAGCTAAAAACTATAATATGGGATTGTATAACATAGTAAAACCTCATGAAAATCATGAATATGGGTGATATTGCATATTTAAGATTTTTTTACAAAATATAAATACACATATTCTAGAAAGAAGGAAAAAATAGCAGCTATGTACAGCAGGTGAGGCATAGGGAGATTGAGAGATGATGAGTTTTGTTTATTTTTGTTTATCATTATCATTGGAAAAATGAAAGTTCTCTGGGAGTGATTGAGGTGATGAATACATAAACATGTGATTATACCAAATACTATTGATTTTACTCTTTGGATATGTTTATGCTTTATTAATATGTATCAATAATTTTTTTTTAAATAAAGAACTGACAACTGGATTACCTGGTTGGTTGGAAATGTTGAAAGAATAAAAGTCATTATCTATCACAGGTGTTGTGCCACACTGATGAAGGATATATATGTGGGAGGTTGTGGGAGGTGTGGGAGGGTGGCATATGGGTACTCCTAAAATTTCTGTGTAACATTTATGCAATCAATGTGTCCTAATATATATATATATATATATATATATATATAATTTTTTAAAAAAAAGTCATTAAGGATGACTTACAATTTTTTTTTCCTGAAACTTGGAAAATTGGGTTTGCAATATATTGATATGGTCAAAGCTGTAGGAGAACCTGAATTGGAAATGATGTTGGAAAGATTAGACATTTCTTTTAACCCAGAATAATAGTGAGAAGCTTTTTGGACACTAACTTGTAGATGTCAAAGAGGCATTTGAATATGTATGCTTCTTGTTCAGAGAAGAGGTGTATACTATGGGTGTAAATTTGGGAATCCTCTACATACGAGAGGTATTTAAAACATAGGATGAAACCACCAAAGAATTTAGAAGAAATAGAATAGATTACAGAAAAATAATGTCCAACTAGATATGTAATCTGAAAAACAGCTCCAAATATCTATCATTTTGTGTAGAACGGATAACTTGGTGAAACAGAGGAAATATTATTTTTGCATGACAAGAAATAAAGATTATTTACTTAATAAAATTGAGCATGTTTTGTTATATGTTGTATGTAAAATTATAATACAAATTTTGGGAGAACAATGTTCTAAAGCTGTTGGTATTTCAGCTTGTGAATGCACATTAAATAGCTTAGGGATTTTTGCAAATCTGACAAACACTATTCAGGAAAAATTCAAGAATCTCCTTTCAATTTCATAAGGAAATCTGATCTGGTTTAAAGACAAAATGATGTAAAATTTATCCATGGTACTCTGGGAAGGGGATGGTGGGATAGAGAAGAAAGTTTGCAAACTCACTATTTTCTGCAGAAATTTCATCAGAACTCTTCTTTTATTAGAGCATCATTGTATTCTTTTTTACCTTTCAGTAAAATGGGATGGTGAGAAAGGTCGTGAGCTGGCACTCAATGGGGAAAAGTATCCAGCTTTCGAAAGTTAGGCACAGTTAGTCCTAAATTAGTCCTAGAGATTTTATCTAAGAAACCTCTTCAATGAATAAGCCCTATTTTTTTTTCAATTAGGCCAATGATAATTGTTTCCCCAAGCACAACTTTTTCATTAGTGGATGAAATAATTTGCAAACATGTATTATCTAAGACAAATTATATTTTACTTTGACATATTTATACTAAAAGTTATTAGCAAAATTTGATTTCAATTTTTGAAATTTGTTGAGGTTTTCTCATGAATCAGCATGTAGCCAGTTTGATAAAAGTAGAAAATACACTTGAAAATAATGTACATTCTCTGTCATTTAGGTTGTGCTTGTTATTTGGGTGACTGAAATAACATACACATCTCTACTGATTTTTCCTATGCCCCTTTAAACTATTGAGAGAGGTATGTTAATATCTTCTGTGACTTACAGTGGTCTATTTTCCTTTTAGTTTTCTCAATATTTGCTTTATATATTTTGGGGCTATATTACTGACTACATTGGTTTAGAATTTTTATCTTCTTGGTGGATTGACCATATTATTATAAATAATACTTATCTCTGTTTAAAAATGCTTCTTGCCTTAAAGTTTTTTTTATTTACTATTCCTATGAGTAAAACAGTTGGTCTATTTCATCAGGAGTTTCATGTTATGCATTTTATCCACCATTTCACTTTTCACATAAGTGTACTAATATCTTTTAATTGTGTTACATCATTGAAATTACCAGGTAGTTTTAAAAAAAATTCCAGTTTGTCAATTGTCTTTAAATTGGAAACTTTAATATAGTTACATTTTATGTAATTACTCAAAGTTTTGGTATTATATCTACCATCTAATACTTACTTTCTCTCCACTCAATCTGGTTTGATCCTTTGTTTTCTCCTTTATAGTTTTCTTTGGTGTTAACCAAATGGATACATTCCTCTCCCACTATGAGATTTTTAATTATATAATTTTAACTGAAAATTTGACAGTTTCCATGTATATTAAACCTCATACTTGACTTATATCTAGAAAATGATCACTACGTGTGCCATTTCTTCCAATGCTAGGATGTACAACATTTATTCAGACAAAGACTTCAGGCTCTTTCTACCATCCTGAGATTGGTAAATGCATCCAGACAATTAATTAGCAGCAGAAACAGGCTCATTTCTTCATATCCTTTCTCCCTTCTCCTGGGTTCAGGCCACTGGCATCCAGCTTGCCTTAGTAAAGGTCCAATGCTGTCAAATAGTTCTTATTTTCATTCCATCACCACTTTTAATTGTTCTCAGTGGACACTGCTTGTTAAAATAGCAACACTGATATACAGAAATGTCAAAGACATTCTTCTTGGCATTGTTCCTTTTATTTCACAAATTTATTTTAGTAGGTACATTTCTTAAATAAATAATATGAGGCTTTTATCTGTCATATAAAATCCATGTCAAAATTATTAATTTATATTTTATTTTTCCATAGACTTAGGCTGTAGTAGTTTTTCCCTGTATTTCAGAAGCATTTTAACATTTTTAAAAAGGCTGGTTTGGATAAAACAACCGATTTATCCAGAATTCTATCATTGCCTTCTAAATAGTGTTTCCTTGGTGTGGGACACTTTTCTAAGTACATTACTAAGAGGAAATAGTTATTTAAGATCCCATAACTACTAAGCATTGGAACATAGATAAAGAAGTCTGTGTGTGGTAATAAAATATCTATATGTATGCAAATTCTATATATTTTTTATAATTCTTGGAATCTCAATAATTCCTTAGAGTCCAGAATGCCACTGTTAAAATCTCACCTTGGTCAGTAATAAATATTGAACTTTGGGGAGATTATTTATCATCTTTATGATTGAGTTTCATTAATTGTAAAGTAGGGAAATAACAGTGTACTCTAGAAACTTTGAGACATAGCTGAATTATTTGTTAAATGCTTAAAACAATGCCCATACTTGGTACACACTAAAATAAGTGTTACTAAAATATATTTAGCAAGACATACTTTTAGTTGGAAAAATAATTTTATATTAAGCCAAATATAGATTTCCAAATATAGGTTTAAATGAGTAAAGTTAATAATGATTTGTTTTTAAGATTTACTTTCACTTATTTATAATCCAAACTGAACCCAGGGCCTCCCATATGGTAGATGGGAGCCCAACCACTTGAGCCACATCTGTTTCCCAATAATGATTTATTTTAAACTAACATAACATACAGTTTCAGTCAATAAAATATATTTATTTGGACACATGGTATTAAAATTTAAGGAATTCTTCAATGTTATAAAATACAATAATATTTAGTATTAAATATATAGTGGTAGACCTTGCTTATAGTAATGCTTCAATATTTATTAATCAATTGCAAACAAGTGTACCACACTACTGTAAGATGTTATTAATAGGGGAAGATGTGAGAGGGGGAGGGGTTAGGGAATATGGGAATCCATTATACTTTTGATGTCACTTTTCTGTAATCTTAAACTTCTTTTATAATAATTTTATACTGCATATAATATATATTATATAGTATTAAATATATAATATAAAATAATAACTTTTTATAATCATTTATTTCTCAAAAACACTTTATTTCCTTTACATCAAATTTGTGAATTGTTCTTTTTTCAGTGGTTCTAACTTAGTTTTTCTTAAATTAGAGTTATCAAGTCAAGCCTTTTCTCTCCTCTATTATCTCATTTTATTGATTTTATTTATTTTTTATTTTTTTTTTAAGATTTATTTATTTTATTACATATCTCCCCTTCCCCCTGCTGCGGCAACGCGCCGAGAGTGGTCACTGTGCAGGCGTGGCTTTCCCTGCTTGTGGGCGGTTTCTGCGTCCGATCACGGCCGGCTTTCAGTTTGCGGGTGGCTGGCTGCGCTCCATCCGTGGGCGACCTGCCCTGCCCGTGGCGGCTCTTGCCATGTCCGTGGCAGCTTCTTGCCCTGCCCATGGCGGCTCCGGCCCGCCCGTGGCAGCTTGCCATTCTCAAGGCGGTCTGCCCACTAGGAGAGGTCCCCGGGAACCGAACCCGGGGCCTCCCATGTGGTATGCCGGCGCCCTATCCACTGGGCTATCGAGCCGGCCCTTATTGATTTTAAATAATATCTTTCCTCTCATAATCTTCCTTACCATTTATTCTATGAATTGCTTATCTAATAAGATAAGTTTGAAACATTACTTTTACTTTCCTTCCTTCTTTAATTTGCAGAGATAACGTTACTAAGAATTACCTTGCCTTCATTTAAAAAGATCTCTCACCTTGGACCCTGACACAAATAAACTGCACCTGTTTTCCGCTAATACTTTAGATTTGATTTTCTACTTAAAAGATACATGAACAGAAACCACAAGGCCATCACTGTAAACTATACAAGATTTATTTTATAGCATAACTAATTAAACCTAACATTTTGGATAATCATCTAATAAACATAGCTTGGACTACAAGAAAGGTATGGATTCTAATCCTAGCTCCACTAAAAAATGTCTTCAATTTTCTCTTCTCATGAAATACAACAAATCTTGGCTCCTTTATTATTTTAGTTTTTGAGGAAAAGCAATTTATAATTGTCTCCATCTTATGGAGTAAAACAAATATAATGAATTTTCAAGCAACAGTATGTGTTACTAAAACTGAAATGAATGTTAGGATATCATGGATGAAATTCAACGAATAATTAAGGGAAGATATATAAAGAATATTATGCATCCTTGCAAACCTGGCTTAGAAATACAGCAGCATTTATATGGCTTTTAAAAAGTATGTTACAATCTTTACTAAATCTAACATAATACATTTTAAAAATTTGAACTTTCTACCAGAGCACCGACTTGATGGGCTGCAAGTTGTATGTGTTTCTGTGTTTTAATGAGTGAGTTGGTACGTAATAAAATATTAGAACACAAATAAGTCTAAATTGCTTCACTATAGGATTTTCAAATTATGATAAGAAAGAACATCTCTTACACATTAATTGATTTGCTCTCTAGAATTCTTGTTATATGCCCCAACATATTCATTGGTATTGATCAGGAACTCCAACTACCAATGTACAATAACACAGTGCACTCCAGCCGCCACTGTAAACCACACATACCAGAAAAGTGGTCAAGGATATCAAGTCCATTATAGCAAAGTTATTTTGCTTCTCTTGACTTAATTTCATCTTCAAAATGAATATAGTACCCATAACAATTTCCTAATGTCATTGTTAGACTTTTATATGTTGTGATTAAGTATATATATTAATTGATTAATGAAGGCTCATTATGTGACCTAAATAATCTCTCTATAAACTAATATTCTCTTCATTAAACTAGTATTACTCTTTATAGTGAGAGTATTTTGGTCACATAACGAGTCTTCATTACTTGTTAGCTACTATTACCTCTGTGGTAGCTGTAGGGCCTTTGTTGCTTAAAGCAACAAATAAGATGTGAATAGGTAGGTGGTTATTTCAATGTGTCTGTCAAAGACTAACAGTGTATAGATATATATCACCAGTCACAGAAACCCAATATGTATTTTTACAAAACTAGATTACTTAAAGAGTATATTGTTATGCTTAATCCTTATACATACTTTTTCCTTTACTAGAATAATCCCCTTCTGCTTTACCTCCACCTCTCCCTTACTATCTCTTTCTCTACTTACATGTCACTTCTGGCAAGGCATTCTGGTTTCCATCAAAAGACTCATTAAAAGCTTCTCAATAATAAAAAAAAATGTTTTATTTTAATCTAGTAAAGGAGTTGGGCCTTCAGAAAATATTGTTTAATGATAAAATTTAGCTCCAATATTAAAGAGGCATTGCATAAATTTCATCATAATGATCAGAGGAGATTACAAGGAAATATTTGGGAAATTCTTCTTGCTGGTTCAAGGATAATAAATGGTATTTATTATTTACCATGCTGGGAATATGGGTCTAGAGGAACATAGACAGAAGAAAACAATGTAAAATGATATAAATAATTCTCTCATACCTTCTTAATGGAAAAATAGTGTAATGTATAATATTCACCAAGTTCCAAAATTTTAGGGTTTCTGATTCATGAATGTGGGACTGATCTCCAATGTATGAAAGAAAAGAATGATTGGGTCTAATACAGACATGTTTTTGTTTTTGTTTTTTAATTGGTAAAGGTGATTGGGATAATGAAGAAGCTTGAGAAATAGGGATGACAGTCATGTGTCAAAAAAGAAGTGTTTAGTCAGTGTCCTGGTTTTCCCCAGAAAGCTCTGTATCCAGAATGATCAGAAACAAAAATGAAAAGTAGTCCTGTGTGAGTCCAATGAAGTGGAGAGTAGGTGTTGCAACTTTGTTGAGATTCAGGGCCCAGCTGGCACATGGACAGCCCAAAGATTTTAGTCTCTTGGATGTACAACTATCAATCCTAGTACTAATTATAGGTTCAAATAGAAGGGACAGAAGAGCCATGTTTAGGGCTGAGTCCAACTCTGTCCGGGACAACTAACAAGGAGATGATGATGGACAATGGCCATCCTAAGGAGCTGAGAGAGTCCACAACTGCAAGCAAAAGAGTATCATCCATCTGCTCCATGGGATCAAAGCCCCCTTTCAATTAGAGGTGGGGTGGGCATCACCATCCCAGAATCCTCAGGATTGGGGAATGAACTATGGACTAAAGTAGACTTACTATTTTTCTACTATAGATTTATTGTGATTCTAGCAATGGAAGATGTGGAGGCAGTGGCCACGAGTTTCTGAGGACAGGGAGAGGGAAAAAACAGGTGAAATATGGGGATATTTTCAGGACTTGGGAATTGTCCCAAATGACATTACAACTACAGATACAAGCCACTAAATATCTTACCATAACCTACAAAAATGTCCTGGAGAGAGTGTAAATTACAATGTAAACTGTAATCCATATATAGTAGCAATGCTCCAAAATGTGTTCATCAATTGTAACAAATGTCCCACACTAATACACTAATGAAAGATGTTGTTAATGTGGGAAAATGCGGGAGGTGTAGAGAGCAGGGCATATTGGGAATCCCCTATATTTTTATGTAACAGTTATGTAATATAAATATCTTTTTAAATATGTATATATATATTTTAAAAAACAGAAAAGTAACTTGTTAGAAATTACAAATAAGTAGAGAAGACACAGGCATTGTCCGTCTAGCAAAGGTATATTCCTATCAAATCTATTACATCCATTTCTTATTGTTTGCTTTGTTCACCAATATGGTAATAGCAGAATCAAATCTTGAAACTCCTTCTTAATACCAAGAATTGTGAACAGTCTAAGATTTTACTGTAGTTACAAACTAATAAGTACTTATTACTGCTTCATGGAAGGTAGCAGAAGACACACAGTCCCTATGACAGAATCAAAGGACTTTATTACTCGAAGCAAAAGCAACAGACAGAGTTTCTTATTTGTGAGTTCCTCATTCTTCCAAGTTCCATAGCAACTATTCAAAGGGCCCATGAAAGATGCCTGAATACGCAGTGGACTATATTACAAGAAAGTAACACTGCCCTTTAGGAATTTTCTGTGGTTAAAGCGAGTGGAAGCAAGCCTCTTCTCTGAGAATGGGAAGACTTTACCTCCTCTTCAAGGCTGTTTGTTGCTAACACAATCTTGAGAAATGTCCATGGTCAAGAAGAGTCAGAGACTGGCTATCTCGGCATGGCTAGCAAAAATGTCAAGGAAATCTCAGTTCCTAAGGCTAATTGCCTCCCCTGACACTTAAAAACTATTGATAGTTTGCCAGGCACAGCAGTCACTCAATCTAACAGAAAGCCAAGATAGATAGACTGACAAAGACTGGGGGTGAATGGCCTCTAATTACCACAGAGAGGGACAAAAATTGTTGTACATGCAAGCGATTTTACTACACAAATAATGAGGAAGGCAATAAGTAAAACAGCTCAATAAAATAGATGTAATTTGCTATTAACATACATTTGAAACCAAAGAAAATTCACTACATTCAATATTCTTTAAGTCCCTCTACATAAAAATATATATTTTTAAAACACCATAAACTTCATCAGATGCTCTTTATCACTTTGATTCCAAAATATTTTTGGAAATTTTTCAGAGTTGTTATTTGGGAATTAACTTGCACATAGCATATTAATACCTAAAATGAAATTTAGAACAACAATAAAATGATTAATAGCTTTCTGGTATTGTAACAGAATATTAGAAACCATTTAGGCCAAGGTATTTTATTTCTAATTCCATCTGCTAATAAATAAGATCAGTACATAATTTTCAGAGAAACTTAAATCTTGTGCAAATCATACTCAATTGTCAGTATTGACTTTTAAATAAAAGGTCCTATATCAGCCCACATAATCTCCCCACAGAAAACCATGAAGCATATTATCAGTTTTTCCCACAAACTAAAATTGAGAAACAATAGGTTATTGTGATATTATCATGAAAGAAGATGAAAACTAATCAGTAAATGATTCCTTTCTTAAAGAGAAAGCTATGGACTTGAATATGTATTCTTAAATATTACATATTTGAATTAATTACTGCATATGCTATTTACAATGTAAAAATCTCTGATTAAAACAATGGATTATAACAGTATGCTGGCATATGTATATGAAAATCTATAACTGTTATATAGCATTTTCTTTCTTTTTTTTAAATGTTTTTTTAAATTTATTTTTGTTACATATCCCTCCCCTTTTCTGCTTGCTCTTGCTGTGTGTTTATTATTTTGTGTTCTTCTGTGTCTGCTTTTTCTCCTGCCCACAGTGGCTCTGCTTTGCCTTCTCAGGCGGTCTGCCAACTTGGAGAGGTCCCCAAAAACCAAACCCTGGGCCTTCCATGTGGTGTACCGGCGCCCTATCCACTGGGCTACAGCCGGCCCCCCGGTTATATAGCATTTTCAATATTTTATGGATACAAATATTTATTTATTTTGTTTGTTTGTTATTTTGTAAATAGCCCAAATATGATAAGACTTAAATAGTCAAAATAAGGAGAGGGTTAAGTAATGAAGAGGATGCAGTTGGTGGAAATATTATACAGGTTTTAAACCCATATTTATGAACATATATTTAGGAGAAACAATATAGTGCACTGTGATTCGTGGCTTAAATTCTCAGCTGTTCAACATATTAACTGTTGGACCTTGGACATATTACTTGAACAATCTATGCTATGAGAAAAACACAGATCATAATATGCCTCTAGAGTTACTATGATTTAATATAAAATGATTTGTTAATATAACAAAATATGGGATTGAGTGCCTCCTTAAAGTCGAGGCCTTAGACTTCTCACCCTAGTATTAACTCTGGTGTTTAATCAAAGGGACTAGAATGACAGACTGGATTAGCAGGAATTAAGTGATTTGAGGGCACTTTTTTGGTGGAAAATAAAATTTAAAACTATGTAGGTTAGAGTAAATTTACACCTAGACTAGAAAAAGTCTAGCCTTAACTCTGAGGATGCCTTGATATCTGACATTTGAGTCCTGATGAAAATAAGGACTTTGTGAATATTTTATGATGTGAAATGAAATGAAATGATATGATATGATATGATATGATATGATATTAAATGATATGCAAGTTTGAAATGCCCCTCATGACACCAAGCACAAGTTTGTTTACTAAAGAGTTTTAATTGGCATAATCAGTAAGACAACATGGCTTGACTATAAGACTAGAGAAACATAAAACATGTGCTGAGACTTTTATGCCTTAGGTTCTCCCAAAGCCAATAGTTGAGCTGAATTTTGAGTAATACACTGGGTTTGGAATTTGAAGATGAAGACAAAAGAATGGTAATAAAGTCCCTGGAATTTAACTTACTTGGGTAGTTATAGGCAATATATTACAATATATAGTTGAGACTGCATCTATACCTGTAAGTAAAACCATTACAGGATTGCTTGCAATGTAGAAAAGAGAAGTATTTATGATTGTTAATCTGTTTGACAGAAAATGCAAATTTAATTTTGTTTTTTTCATAATGCAATTTGTCATAATAGCCAGTATATCATTTTATGACTGAATACTAAAACTGACATGAAAGAATTTAAGAAATTACAGAAAACAAAGGAAAAACAAATGTCTTCTCCATTGGTAATATATGGTTTTTCTCTGAAAATCCATTTTTATATATCTGATACTGTTAATTCAATCTTCATATTCTAAAAATTTCAGTATTAGCAAATTATGTTATTATGAAGGATGAGTAAGAAAAAAATGTTTTTTCTTACAATTTTAATATAGAATTTGTCTGATTACAAGTATCTGTAATACAATATAATTTACTTACATATGCATTCTCTGTGGGCAAATAACCTGCCCTGAACTTGTTTACAATGATTTCGCAGTTTTAGATGGATACATATGTTCTTTCTTTAGCACGAAAATGACAAATGATTTCTGTCACATATTTTAGGTAAAGTGCATACATAGGTTGGATGTAAAGCACTGGTATTGAAAGGAAAAATAATCTATGCCCTCTGTTAAAATATTCATTTAAGATTTATAAACTGCAAAATCATCACCCATTCTATACAAAGTAAAAAAAATGATTATCACGATAAAACTATTTTAAACTAAGTCATCTAGTGGCAAATACAATTTGCAGAGAAAGCAAGAGACTTCTTAGGGCTCACTGGATCTGTTCATTAATTTGTAAAAAGGCTTAGATGACTTAAAACTCTGTGCTCATTATAAAGCACAGAGGCACCTTACTTCTTAGTTATTACATATAGTTTATTTGATAAAACATTTTAAGAGATTCTATTATTTATATAAGTCACTATTTATTATGTGTATTTTGACCTGAAATTAAAATATAAAATTACATTCTTTGGGCATAAAAGAGCAACATATTCCTCCATTTTACTTTAATCTTTTATTATAGAATTTTAAAAATACAAATTTGCATGAAATAAAATTATTTTATATGTTTTCAATTTTGGAATTGGAAGGAAACATGGCCAGATTAGCAGTGCTTTGTATATCATTTGTTGATAGCTCAGGCATGTTGAACTAAAATTATTCCATCATCTCTTAGTAAATCACACACTGTTAATTAAAATACTGTCCTTTATTAATAAACATGACATATATTTAGTCAGAAGTACATGGATTGGAGGTATTTCTCTTTGTATGAATTTGAATGAAAAGCATGGATTTGTAAGAAGGAATGACTGGGATTCAGTACAGAGTGACATGTCATAGAATTGATAAAACTGTCCTATATTCGTCACCTCGTGATGTTAAAAAAAACGACAACACTGCAAAGATAAAAATACACATATCTATGTATGGTGTTGGGTATTGCCCCATACAAAAATACTTTGTGCTCTGAAACTTGCCATATAATAAAAATATGAAGAAACCATTCAGTTAATATTCAGCCAAAATAAACCATAATTTAAAAGATCAAAAAATTTTACTTGACAACAAACCAGAAATATTGTTTATCCCTCCCACTGAAAAATCAGACCACAGTATTTTTGTTCCCCCTCCCATTGAAAAATTAGCTAAGCATTTATCCTCTTTAACACTTCGAAGGGTCTATCAGCCACTATTTCCACTGCACAGCCACTACGACCTTAGATAACATCCAAACTACTTAGGAAAAAAAAAGGTCTCCTTTGTTACCAATCCCTGTTTGCCTTCATCTCTAAGTCATATACTTTCTTGAATTCTCTGCATACTGGAGCACTTGCTTTTTCCCCCATAAGCCATATACTCATTCTCCTTTTTACTTTATATGTGTCCTCTCTATCTGAGATTTTCTCCACCATTTAGCTCCTTTGAAGACATACATTTTCCAAGTTAATTCTTCATGTCTCCTACTCAGCAATCGCTTCACATGAACATCCTCTTTAGGGAAGCAGAAGACTGGCTAAATGGCTTTCCTAATATGTTTCCAGGTGTTTTGTGCATAGTCTTATCAAAACATTTATCAATCAATATTGCATTTACCTGAAACGATTACAGTCTTTGCCAAGATTTCTGAAAGTAGAGACTATCCTTTTTCAACACTGTATCCCCAAGGCCTAGTAAAATACCCAGGACAAATTTGTTGCCAATAAATATTTTGATTAAAAACTCCATAATTAAATAAATGGTGAAAGTATATTTTGAGATCCAAATTAACTTTAGTTTAGAGTTTCCTTACTGTGGTCTAGCAAATCTCAGGTCTTATTACTAAACTGCTATTTTATTTCCAATTAACCTCAGTTAAGCATATAGAAAACCCATGAAAAGAGAGAATAGTAAGTTTTATTAGGTGATAGCTTTAAATTTTTATTTTTCCTTTTATTTTCTAAGTACAAAAATATATAATTCAACATATGTCAGGAATTTTGCAAGGTATCCACAAGCATTTATGCTGGTAATCTAATCCTTTTTATTCTATTGAAATGAGTTAATAAACTGTACCATAAAATTTTATGTCAAAATCAAGCAAATTACTCCCACAATTGAAGTGGAATTATCTAGTATCTGGCCTCTGATACTCTTATAAAAGTAAACCACTTTGGCAGAAATAATTAACACATGGCTTCTATACAACTTGTCAGCTAATATATATGACAAGAGGTATGAAGAGAAAGTGTCTTGAGTAAGTTTTAGTTTTAGAAAATATGTACACTTGCAGATATATTTGCATCTGTTATGCTATTGGCACAGATGCTTTCTTGTGCATAGAATTTAATAAGGAAGAATTAGAAAAATGTGTACAAAATGTTTCTGAAGATATTTAAATAGGTAAATTTTTTATAGATTGTGTTTTTTCTTTTATCTTAAACTCTTCACATTATTCACTGAGTAATTTTAGTGAAACTTGGAATGTAAAGCAACGACTACAATCTTTGTGTCATATATATTGTCTTTCTAAAAGTTGGTGCTTGTATTAGTAGTCCTGTGTTTCTATTTTCCTTGTTTTCCTAGATGTTGCCTCTTACCAATAAAATCTTTCAGCATGACAAGACCTACACTGAAGTATAGAATACAAAGAGAAGAGCAAAATGTCACGAGACTCCAACATTTTAATATCACTTGTCCTAATAATTCTGCTCACTTGGTACTAAATGTATTGATGTCTAAGATGTGGTTTTATATTTTATTCATATTAGTATAATTCAGGTCTTATAAAAATTGTTGAAAATATAGAAGAAAAAACACAAAATTTCACCTATGCAGTACAATTTTGAGAACAGTTTTATACAGTGTAACTGTTCTCCCACTGACTGATATTCTTGTGTTATATATTCGCTCTTTACCAGGCTTTTACCGGAAAGTTCTCAGATAATCAGAAAGTTAATGAAACAGTTTTTCTTTTTAATAAAAATTGGATTTTTACAAAGCAATTTACAAATAAACTCTTCACATGTAGTACCTATATACCATCATTTATGTGTTCTGTAGTTTTTCAACATTTCAGGTTGATTATCTTTACCACTAAATTATTTGACTCAGTTAAAAAGAATATCTAGGTTAAATCACATTTTCTTGTTCCTGTTCATTGATAATGTATATTATTCACATTAAATCTGAGATAGAAGTGTAAGGTCTCTTTTTCAATGAATTACCTTCTAAAATTATGATCACAGTGTTTTTCGGGGAAATTTAAAGATATGTTTTATAAATTAATCATATCAATGTCACTTCTAGAATATCTGTTTTAAAAAATGTCTAAATATTTTGATAAAATTGTGGTTTTTTTTGTGCCATTGTGGCAGAATAACAGAAGTAGGTTGTTAAAAGCAGCTTTCTGAAGATGCAAATATATTAGAATAGGTTTAAAATATAATTGCTTTAGGAGAGAAGATGACTAATAGAGAAAGAAATGAAGGATAAAGCTGATAACAAGAAAAAGGCTTACCCTTAATCCATTACCATACATTTGTGTGTAATGTGCTGGATGCTATGAAGGGCACTGAATCAAACACAATTCAATAGCCAAGGAATATAATATTAAATAAAAAGTAAAATGCAAGTAAGCATGTACAATATGACATATGAAAGAGAGTTTTGATGTTCAACTGACCCACACATACACATCCCTTAAGACTCAATAAAATAGGTTCTTCTAGAAAAAGATTTCCTTACATCCTCAAGGTTGATGTGATACTCCTCATAAGATTCCTCTAGAACCTTGTGCACTCAGGGGTACCTACCCACATCAAGATCATTGTACTAGAACTGCATGCAACTTCCCACCTTTCCCCAGCTATGAGCTACAATATCCAGAGTATTGCCCTTTGTCATAGCACATCCTTTTTTTGTCCCTTTGCCCCTCTCCTCATTCACCCACACCCCCAGTGGCCAATGATCTATGACAAGTGTGGGAATTCCCCTCTTTTGCCTCCAGGTGGTTGAACTTTAGAGTTGTAATTTGCACTTTAGAGCTCTACCTCAGATAAATCTGAGTCTGGGACTTCAGCTCAATTCCCACCCTTGTGAAGCATCTTCCCCTTTTCCATTATGCTTTCTCTACTCTACTCACTTTCTGGGTTCTCCTGAGTGTTCTTCCATAATAAACCACTTGCACTCAGATATTATTTAGAGTGTGTTCTTTGGAGAACGTCACATAAGAAAAACACCTTTCATTATAGTCATATATTTATCAAAATGTATCATACAAGCTGTTTACTGGTCAAATTAGGATCTTGTACTTTCCACCTTTGTGTCTTCTAAGTATGGCATATATTAGGAAATCTAATCAATTGCCAACTATATATAACAATTTAAAATGTAGAGAAAGATTGCCAAAAATAATATATAAAAGGAGAAATCTATTCTTTTTTACCAGACTTGGGAGGTATAATAGGAGACTCTATAAAATTCAGGAGAATTAGATCTTTAGAAACTACTTCATGATAAGTTATAAATCCTGGGCTTTATATCTTGCTCAATATGAATCCCAAACCTGAGTATGTATAATAATATAACTATTATGGTGCTATTTATATTATTACTGTGGCTGACAAAGTGAAGAAAAAAGCATGGAAATTTACTAATTTTCCAAGTATTTCTCATTTAAAGGGGATTTCTAACTTAATCATATATATATATGCCTATTCTATGTTAGACACAACTCTCAGGACTTCGTATGAATAAGCTGATGAGTTTTCAAAAAAGATGAGAGAATTAAGAAAAGGCAGGGAGATTGAATAACTTGATCCTGGTTCAGAAAGCAAATGGCTACACAGGCATTTCAACCCAGGCATTGTCTCCAAAGTCTGTGTTCTTAACCTATAGTTTACTACTGACCCATGAAGAAGATAGTACCATTGCATTGGAATGACTGTGAAAAGGCACCAGCATTTAGGGAACCATGATATGATTCAGGTGTTTTGAATACCTTACATATTAACCTTCCATAATAGTTATCTGAGTTATGCATCTATATTGTAGAGTTGAAAAAACAGAATTACCTAGAGATTAAACAACTTTCTCATTTTCAATCAGTTAATTTTAGTAATGTAATGTGAACTTGTCTGTCTGATTACAAACCTAAATTTATATCAGGTGCAGACCCTTTCCTAAGGGAATGCAAAGTTCCCAAAGTTGACAAATTATTTTAACAGCAACTACTATATTGTATACAAAAGCAAGGTATAAACTATTACAATATTTAATTTCATATAAAAATCACAAATTAAGTAAAAACTATTATTGAAATTAAAATCAATATTAATTTTACGGAAAAGATGACACCACATTGAACAACTAAATGACTCCATTATGTGTATAGTCTAAACAGTTTTAGAAAAGACCCTCAAAAATAGTATTGAAAAAGTAATCAATCAACTTTTACAAAAGATTTCTTCATAGCATATTTACAACTATCTCATTGGTAGATGTACTAAAAGTATGATTATTTCATAATACATCCACCATGACATGCTGTGTCATATCTTTCAGACTGAGTGCTGCATGATTCAATCATCCCAACACAATTCTCCTTTTGAACTATTTCAAAAGCACTTTCCAATACAGTATGTTTGATTCAAATGAATTATTATTATTTTTTTAAATATGGAAGGCTTCATGCATTTGCACATCATCCTTGTGCAGGCACCATGCTAATCTCCTCTGTATTGTTCCAATCCTAGTACATGTGCTGCCAGAGCAAGCACTTAAATGAATTTATTTTTATGTCTGTCACCGTTTATTATCTCATAAGATAATTAAACAAAATATGAATTACTGTGCTATTTTAGGATGATACTTTAAATATTTAATATTTAAATTAAATATTTTTAATATTTTAAGAAATACACATTTTAATCTATGAAAATTTATTTTAATTGCAATAGTTTGTCCTGATATGTGCAAACTAAAACTTTATCCTTATCCATGAGTATAATCTGTGATGATAATTCAAATAAACAGATACTGAATGTTTCATGAATGTAAGGTATTGTTGTAGGTGATTAAATATGTCAATGAGAGAAAACAAAATGACAAAAAAAAGCAAAATATCCGTATTTATGGAGTTTAAATAAAAGAGATAGTTGATGTCATTGTACATTAGGCAATGCCAAACTAAGGAAGCCATAGATACTTTTACATTGATTAAGTTCTGTTATTTTAGCTTTGTACTTGGCAGTAAATTAATCCTTCACTTAAACGAACTTATAAAAGCATGTGCTGGTCTTGTCTATAAGATTATAATCAAGAAAACTATTTTAATAGTATTAGTTAATTATTATTCAAATATATTTTCAAATATATTTTTTAAGTTATCATGGTAATTAAAAACCTAAATTTAAAACATACCATTTAAGTTTTTTATCATGACTTGAGACTACACTTGTGAACCTGCAGGTCCCAGAAAAATCCAAGTTTATTGAGAAATTTAATTCTGAGTTTGAAGTACCTGTGATACCAACCATACACATGTTTCTCTTAATATTCCAAAGATACAAAACCAGGTCCAAAGATATGTCTAGAAAAATAGAAATGACCCATAAACATTTGGAAAATATCCTACTTATGTATAATTAGACATATGAATGTTAAACAAGATTCCTTTATATTTAAAAAGTTGTCAAAATGGTGGAGATCTCTTTCTCGCTCTCTCTACTTCACTCTCTCTCATTTATCTACCTACCTAAATATTTATAGTCTAATTTTCAGGAATATATATAATTATGGGCATGTATCAGCAATGTAAATTGATTCTATGTTAATCTTTCTGGAAGAAAAAATGCTGATAATTATCTTTGCACCTTTTAGAACTACAATTTAGTAAACATAAATCCAACCTAAATAGATAACTAGAAATATTCGAAGTAACTAATTATAAATATATTCTTGGAGGAAACATATCACAAAGACAGTTTAATAAATATGACTATTACAGGAAAGTAAACCTAGCAACAATTAAATAAGTTATAATGTAGAATACAAGGCAGCCATTAAAAGAATTCTTCAGAAATATATGTAATGATTCCTTTTAAAATTAATTTATATACATAATTTATATACTTGCATTACTCATATGTGCTAGAGAGTATACTAGGTATTGCAGAAAAGCACTGAACAATATATAAATGGTAAAATTTTTCATGAATCTTATAGAAGCAGAAGGAAGAAAATGAAGAGATATCAGAAAAACAATGACAAAGAAAACAAAAATATTCAAGGGTATGTTACAAAAAGAACAATCAAGTTTTTAAACTTATGAAAGTGGTAATGGGAGCATCCACAAAAGTCTTTATTCCTATATCCCTAGAAAATAGACTGTAAGGCAATGTGGCAAAATATGATTGTAGGTAATAATTAGCATTTTCTTGTAGGATGGTACTTTAAGCTTCAGCATTGAATACAAATTCCTTTCAGTAAACATGATAAAAATAGGTAAATAGCTAATTTGTGAAGTCTGTTTAGTTGATAGACAAAATGAAACAGGTTTAGAATTGAAAGTGTTTTCACATTGTTTTTATGCACATATATACATAAATATAAACAATTATTATACACATGCACACATATATATTCTATGGATCAATGCTGCCTAATAATAATATAATGTGACACATAAATGGGAGCCAACATGTAATTAAAAATTCCTATTAGCCAGTGTGTTAGTCAGCCAAAGGGGTGCTGATGCAAAATACCAGAAGTCTGTTGCCTTTTATAAAGGGTATTTATTTGGGGTAAGCTTACAGTTACCATAGGCCATAAAGCATAAGTTACTTCCCTCACCAAAGTCTGTTGCCACATGTTGGAGCAAGATGGCTGTCAACGTTCAGCCTTCCTCTCTCTCCCTGGGGCTAGGTTCTCTCCCAGCTCAGGCTTGCTTCTCTCTACAAGGTCAGCTGTAGACTATCAGGTGAATGGCTGGTCTCTCTTCCTGGGGCTTCAGCCGTGTCTAATCCAGCCTTCTCTCTGCCCTCTGTGTGCTTACTTCCCAGGCTCCAGCATTAAAACTACAACATCAAAACCGCAACTAACTCCTCTCCTCTGCCATGTAGTTTTCTTTGAGTCCTCACCCACCAAGGGGGCAGGAACTCAATGTCCTACCAACATGTCCCAATCAAAACTTTAATCATTTTTTAACCAAGTAAAAGTGAAACCTCTGAATCCAATACAATCTAATGTGCAAACAGGCCTGTTTACAAACATAATCCAATTTCTATTTTTGGAATCATAAATAATACCAAACTACTACAGCCAAATGAAACAAGCAAACAAATCTTTTTTTTTACTTAATACGATTTTTGTTTTTTTTTAATTGTTTTTTTTTTATTTTTAAGAAAGATTTAGATTACATCAAAGTTACATAAAAAATGTAGGGGATTCCCATAAGCCCCACATCCTTCCCCTCCCATACTTTTCCACATTAATAACATCCTTCTTTAGTGTGGTACATTTATTACAATTGGTGAGCACATACTGAAGCATTGCTACTAACCATGGACTATAGTTTACATTATACTTTACACTCTGTCCTGCACAATTGTGTAGGTTATTACATAATATATAACAGCCTGTATCCATCATTGCAGGGTCACACAGGACAATTCCAATATCTGGAAAATGTCCCCATATTACACCTATTCTTCCCTCTCCCTCCCCTCAGAACCTCTGGTGGCCACCGCCTTTTTATCAATGATAAAAATTCTTCCATTTCTAGAATAATAATAATTCTACTTTAGTCCACTGTTCATTCCTTGGTCTTGAGGGTTTTGTGATGGTGATGTCCACCCTGCTTCTAACTGAGAGGGGCTTAGATCCCATGGGGCAGGAGGATGGAACTCTCTTGCTTGCAGTTGTAATAGGCATTGTTCATTCTCATCTCCTTGTTAGTTGTCCTGGGTGAGTCCAATGAACTGGAGAGTAGGTGTTGTGACTATGCTGAGATTCTGGTCTCAACTAGCTCATAGATGGACCAAAGATTTAAGTCTCTGGGACATATATTTATCAAGTACAGTGCTAATTATAGGTTCAAATAAAAGGGGCAGAAGAACCCTGTGTAGGGAAACTATAAATGAGTCTAACTCTTTTCACTGGGGAGCATAAATTCCAAAGTAAGGCCCACTGACAGAGTGCCAATTTCCTGAGCTATCTGCCCTGCTTATAGTGTATGGATGTCTCTAGAGCTCTCAGAAGCCTCCTATTTGAAGCATTTTTTACCATGGCAGTCAATGAGATCCCACTGAGATGTACATGAGCGTAATCTCTGGAAGGACTTCCTGACTCATTTTGAAATCTCTTAGTCATAAAAACTCATTTGTATTTACCATTTCCCTCTATTGGTTAAGGTCTTTTTCGAGATGCATTGCTAGTTGGCACTTGGTAATAAGCTCCCTGTGCCAGGGAGACTCATTCCCATGAGTCATGTCCCATGTCAGGGGGAAGGTAATGTATTTATATGCTGAGTTTGGCTTAGAGAGAGGCCACATTTGAGCAACAAGGATGCTTTCAGGAGGTAGCTATTAGGCAATATATTGCCTAATATATTGGTTAAATTTCAATTTGACAAGAAAAGGTTAATAAGTACAATCATCAATATCAAAGGCCTGGCATAATGGTCTGTCTTCCTTCACTAGGCAGTGAACTTCTACTTGTGGGATTTTTACTGTCCTATAGAAAATGTAGCAGAACTCCCCAGGATGGGAATTCAATATTCTTTTGGTTATTGTGTGGATCTCCACCCACGAGACAATACCAATGAACACTTCAACATATTCACTTGCCTTAGAGGCATGCCCCACTGAATCCCTCCCCATGCATCCCTTATTAGGGTTAGGGTTAGGGTTAGGGTTAGGGTTAGGGTTAGTGTTACCTACACCCTGCACCAGTGATCCTCCCTTGCCACAGCTGTGACCCTCCTGTGATCCAAAACCTCTCCAAAACTGAAGCCAACAAAATAACCAAATAAAATTAATAAGAAAATGAAATAAAAATTATAGTTTTTAAAGTAACAAATAAAATACAAAAAAAATTAAAAATTTTAAGTGAAAAATAATTTTTTAGATATTGTGTCTTTCATCAATGTAAGTCCTGTTGTCTTGTATGGATAGTGACATTTTCCTCCAATGTCTTATTTTTTTCATTTTATCTTCAAAGATGCTTTATGTTCCAGAAAAAGCCACATAGAGAATATAAGGGATTCTCAAATACCCAACGTCCTCCCACTTTTCCCCTCTCCTCTATTAATAATATTTTATAGGCAGATGGTACTTTTGTTACAATTGATATACCAATATTGAAACATTGCTACTAAACATGGTTGATGGTTTACATTAATGTTTACATTTTGGACCATACATTTTTATCGGTTTTGACAAAATTTAAAATTTTTCAGTTATTTCAAGATCATGCATAATAATTCTAATGCCCTAAAAATGCCCTACATTCCATCTATTCTATTCTTAATTCTCCCCCTGCCCCTTGGAACCTGTGATAACCACTAAGTTTCAATTCTTGAAGGGTAAGATTCATATTTACTTGGAGTAATATTGAAGGTTTCACATATTGGTCTGTTTTATTAGGCATTACCTATGTTTTTAAGGGAATCTTGTCCCTCTAATTGAG
>PVKH010004396.1:0-23647 GCA_004027955.1 Chaetophractus vellerosus
CTTTCCAGAGCTTCCTAGACCATATGGTGTACCCACAGATCCAGCTGCAGCTGGTCCTTTAGAACCATAGGGATCCATGTCTTCTGGACTCTGGGCACCAGGAATGGGAGGGCAGTATCCTACCCCTAATATGCCATATACATCTCCAGGGCCATTTCCCATTCTTCCTCCTCCCCAAGCACCAGGGGCAGCACCACCTGTACCATGGGGCACTGTCCCGCCAGGAGCTTGGGGACCACCAGCACCATATCCTGCTCCTGCAAGCTCATATCCCACCCCCAATAATCCTTTTCGAGTGCCCTGGGACCTTCTCGTGCTTCACTGATGCCTGGTGGGCCCCATGTGAGTGTTTAGTTTGCTAATTAATATGCAGGAATAGTCACATAAGCACAATTGAAAGATTGTTTCTTTCTAGTTTTGAATGGAAGTTTGAAAAGCTTTTAAAACTTTCTAAAAGGTGGTGTGTGTATATAAAATAAGAGTAAATTTTTAAAATTCAGGTTAAAGCATTTAAAAGGATGAAAGTTTAAGTTAACTATTTCTGGTACTAAAAATGGAAAGAAAGTTTCCCTGAAGATTAATCTCTGCCTGTCCAGCTTGATATGAAGGTAGATTTTTAAAAGAATCCAGAGCAGAGAATGAATGCCTATTTTTCAGGCAACTCCCCACAAGGATTTGTTAGATCCTTAGCAGTATTGAGCTCAAGATTACACCCCTGTTTAGTATTATCAGCTAAGTGTAATGCTGTATGCTTTACTGTCAATCCAGGCTGGAGTAGGGTTTTCATCTTAGTTGAGCATATAATCAAATAGAAAGGCACCCCCCTACCCCTTGAGGTAAACCAAGCCAGTATCCAAAAGCAGTCAGGATTCCCCTTAGGAAAAAAATTGTTTATTCTTAACATACAAAATAACTATTCAGATCCCCAACTAGATTAATCAAACATCCACCTCAGCTGTAAAAAGAAAAGAAAAAATCTCAATAAAGTGCTCCCAAAACTTAAAACAAAACAAAACAAAATACCTATATATATATAAAAGAATGGAAAAAATTGAACAGGGTCACGGGTAAATAAATGACAGCAAGAGACCTGCAAACATATATGTCATGGGTATCCCAGAAGAAGAGAAGAGAAAAGGAGCAGAAGGAATATCTGAAGAAATAATGGTAGAAAATTTCCCAACCCTATTGAAAGACATAGATATCCATGTCCAAGAAGCACAACATACTCCCATCTGAATAAATCTGAATAGACTTACTCTGAGACACATGTTAATCAGAATATCAAATGCCAAAGATAAAGAGAATCCTGAGAGCAGCAAGAGGAAAGCAAAGCATCACATACAAGGGATGCCCTGTAAGACTAAGTGATGATTTCTCATCAGAAACCATAGAGGCAAGAAGGCAGTGGTATGATATATTTAAGATACTGAAAGAGAAAAACTGCCAGCCAAGAATCTTATATCTGGCAAGACTGTCCATCAAAAATGGGGGCGAGTTTAGAATATTCAGAGATAAAACAGAAATTGAGAGAGTCTGTAACCAAGAGACTGGCCTTGTAGGAAAGACTAAAGGGAATGCTACAGCCTGAAAAGAAAAGACAGGAGAGAGAGGCTTGGAAGAGAGTCTAGAAATGAAGCTTATTTTAGTAAAAGTAACTAAAAGTGTAAAAAAAGTGGTGAAAAGTAGATATGACAGATAAAACCCAAAAGTCAAAATGAGTGAAATAAGAACTACCTAAATAGTTCTTATTTAATCCATGTTAATGGATTAAACTCACCAATCAAAAGACACAAACTGGTGAAATGGATAAGAAAATATGAGCCATTATATGCTGTCTACATGAGATGCACCTTAGACCCAAAGACAGAAATAGACTGAAAATGAAAGGCCGGAAAAAGATATTGCACGCATGCAGTAAGCAAACAAACAAAAAGCTGGAGTAGCTGTACTTATAAGAGAAGAAATAGACTTTAATAGCAAAGCTGTTATTAGACACAAGGAATGACATTATATATTAATAAAAGGGGCAATTCACCAGGAAGAATTAACAACCATAGGTGTATATGCAACTAACCAGGATGCCCCGAATTACATGAGGCAAACACTGGCAAAATTTAAGGGAGAAAAAGATGTCTCTGCAATAATATGTGGAGACTTCAATACACCACTCTCATCATTGGATAGAACATCTGGGCAGAGGATTAATAAAGACAAAGAAAGCTTTGAATGAACTAAATGAACTAAATCTGATAGATATATATAGAATACTACACCCCAAAAGAGCAGGATGTGATATTCCTCTCATGTGCTCATGGCTCCTTCTCCAGGACAGACCATATGCTGGGTCCCAAAATAGATCTCAATAAATTTAAAAACATGGAAATTACACAAAGTACTTTCTCTGATTATAATGGAATAAAGTCGGAAATCAACAACAAGCAGAAGAAGGGAAAATTCACAAATATATAGAGATTAAACAACACACTCTTAAATAATCAATGGGTCAAAGAAATTGCAAGAGAAATCAATAAATATTGATTTCTGATGAATGAAAGCAAGAACACAACATATCAGAACCTTATGGGATGCAGCAAAACCATTGCTGAGAGGAAAACTGAGGGCCTTCAATACTTAACATTAAGAAAGAACAGCTAAAATCAATGACCTAGCTACATAGCTGGAGGAACTAGAAAAAGAACAGCAAACCAATCAACAGCAAGCAGAAGGAATGAAATAACAAATCTGAGTAAAAATAAATGAAATTGAGAATTAAAAAAAGAGAAAATTAACAAAACTTGGTTTTTCGAGAAGATTAACAAAATTGGCAATCCCTTAGCTAGACAGACAAAGAAAAAAAGAGAAGATGCAATGAAAAGAGAAATGAAAATGGGGACATTACTACTGACCCCACAGAAATAAGAGATCCTAAGAGGATATGATGACCTGTAAACCAACAAACTAGACATTGTAGATGAAATGGACAATTCCTAGGAATATACATTGACGCTATAAGAAACAGAAGACCTCAACAAACCAATCACAAGTAAAGAGATTTGAAACATTCATCAAACAATTCCCCAAAAATGAAAAGCCCAGGATGAGATGGCTTCACAGGTGAATTCTGCCAAGCATTCAAATAAGATTTAATACCAATCTTACACAAACACTTCTAAAAAACTGAACAGGAAGGAACATTACTAAACTCATTCTATGACGCCAATATCACACTAATACCAAAGCCAGATAAAGATATTATGAAAAAAGAAAATTACAGACCGATTTCCCTAATGAATACAGATGCAAAAATCTACAACAAAATACTTGCTAATCGGATCCAACAACACATTAAAAGAATTATTCATCATGATCAATTGGGTTTTATACCAGGTATGCAAGGGTGGTTCTGAATACTCCGCATTCATAAATCAAAGAAATACCATATGATCATTTCAGTTGATGTAGAAAAGGCATTTGACAAAATACAGCATCTTTTCTTGGTTAAAAATACTCTAAAAGATAGGACTTAAAGGAAACTTTCACACCATGATAAAAGGCACATATGAAAAACCCAAACTAACATTGTACTCAATGGTGAAAGACTGAAAGTTTTCCCACTGAGACTGGAAACAAGACAAGGATGCCCACTGTCATCACTGTTGCTCAGTATAGTACTAGGGGTTCTAGGGCAGTCAGGCAAGAAAAAGAAATAAAAGGCATCCAAATTGTAAAGAAAGAAGTAAAACTTTAGCTATTCACAGAAGACATGATCCTATACCTAGAAGATCCAAAAAAATCTATGACAAAATTACTAGAGTTAATAAATGAGTTCAGCAGAGTGGTAAGATATGAGATTAATACACAAAAAAATCAGTAGTGTTTCTATATACTAGTAAACTACAATACATTGCTAAAGAAATCAAATAAGACCTAAATAAAAAGAAGAATATGCCATGTCATGGATTGAAGACTAAGTATCGTTAAAATGTCAATTCTACCCAAATTGATATACAGATTCAATGCAATCCCGATAAAAATTCCAAAAGCAACACCCCCTTTTTTTTTACTTAAAGAAATAAAAAACCCAACTACCAAATTTATTTGGAAGGGTAAGGGGCCCCAAATAGCCTGAAACATCTTCAAAAAGGAAGGATGAAATTGAGGGCTCTCACTTCCAGACTTTAGACATTTCTCCCAAGAAGAAATACAAATGGCAAAAAAGCACATGAAAAAAATGTTCAATAGCACTAGTTATTAGGGAAATGCCAATCAAATCTACAAGATATCATCTCACACCTCACAGAATGGGCATGATTTAAAAAAACATAGGGGCCGGCCATATAGCCCAGTGGATAGGGCGCTGGTATATCATGTGGGAGGCCCCGGGTTCGGTTCCCGGGGACCTCTCCTGGCGGGCGGACTGCCTTGAGACGGGCAAGCCGCCATGGGCGGGCAGAGCCACCATGGGCAGGGCAGGTCGCCCGCAAATGGAGTGCAGCCAGCCACCCGCGAACTGAAGCAGAGCCGGCCGTGAATGGAAGCAGAAGCCGCCCACAAGTGGGCCAAAACCGCCTGCGCGGTGACCGGTCTTGGCACGTCGCCGCAACGGGGGGAGACAAAGCAGACAGAGAGGAACACAAGAATGGACACACAGCAAGAGCAAACAGAAGGAGGGGGATGTAATAAATAAATAAATAAATAAATAAAAATAAAAAACATAAAATAACAGGTGCTGGAGAGGATGTGGAGAAATAGGAATATTGCTTCAATCTGGTGAGAACGTATGGTACAGCCTCTGTGGAAGACAGTTTTGTGGATCCTCTGGAGCTGCCGTATGATCCGGTAATCCCTCTACTCGGAGTAAATCCAGACGAACTGAAAACAGTGATCCGAAAAGACATTTGCATGCTGATGTTTATATCAGCGTTATTCACAATTGCCTAAAAGTGGAAATAACCCAAGCATCCATCAAATGATGAATGGATAAACAAAATGTGGTACATACATATGATGGAATACTATGCTGCTGTAAGAAGAAATGAAATTGGGACACATATTACAACATGGACGAACCGTGAAGACATTATGCTAAGTTAAATAAGCTAGCCACAAAAGGACAAATATTGTATGGTCTCACCAATATGAACTAAAAATGAAGAATAAACATGTGGAGTTAAAACCTAGACTATAGGTGACTAGGAGATAGGTTGAGGGTTGAGAAAGGGTCCTGATGTTTAATATACATAGAATTTTTAATTAGCTTGACTGTAAAAGTTTGGAAATGGATAGAGTTGGTGGCAACACATTCTAGTGAAAATAACTAATATGGCTAGTTTAAAAATGAGATTGTCGCTGAAAGAGTAGACTAGGGATGTAAATGTCAATTGAAAGAAGGCTAGAGAATAATCTAGGGACTGAAAACAGAGTGAACCCAGATGTGCATGAGGACTGTGGTTAATAGTACAAATACAACAATGTCCTTCTATGAACTAGAACAAATGTACATCACTATTACAAGGGGGTATGAATATGGTGATGTATGGCAAAAATACAAGTAATGTAACTTATGGACTATAGTAACTGCGATATTGTAATATTCTTGCATCAATATCAAAGAAGGTACTATACTAACACTAAGGTTTAATAATAGAGGGGAATGGGATTTTTTTCTTTTAGAAACAAGGAAAATGTTAAAAAATTTACTGAGGAGATGACTATACAATTCTGTGCTGAAAGTAAGAGCCACTGAGTATACACTGGATAATTTGGATAAGGCATGGGGACTGTATAACAGTGAACCATGTGGTGGAAGATGGACTGTGGTTAATAGTACAAATAAGAGAGTGTTCTCTCACAAACAATAACAAATGTATAATACTAATACTTGGTGTTAATAATAGGAGTGTATGGAAAACATATACCAAACATAAGTTGTGGACCATAGTGGTAACAGTCTGATGATGTTCTTTAATAATCTGTAACAAATGTTCTACAACAATGTAAGGTGTTGGTGGAGGGGTGATGTATATGAACTCTGCACATTATGCATGATTATTTTGTAAGCTCAAACCTTCCTTAGTAAAAAATATACATTTAAAAAATTATAGGGGCCGATTGGATAGCCCAGTGGATAGGGCGTCGGCATACCACATGGGAGGCCCCGGGTTCGGTTCCCGGGGACCTCTCCTAGCGGGCAGGCCGTCATGAGTGGGCCAGAGCCGCCGTGAGCAGGGCAAAAAGCTGCCACGGACAGGCAAAAGCTGCCAGGGGC
Source organism: Chaetophractus vellerosus (assembly GCA_004027955.1). Classification (NCBI taxonomy): domain Eukaryota; kingdom Metazoa; phylum Chordata; class Mammalia; order Cingulata; family Chlamyphoridae; genus Chaetophractus; species Chaetophractus vellerosus. The sequence continues at coordinate 6,272 of PVKH010004396.1, forward strand.
AGGGCAGGTCGCCCATGAATGGAGCGCAGCCAGCCACCCGCGAACTGAAAGCCGGCCGTGAATGGACGCAGAAGCCGCCCACAAGCGGGGAAAGCCACGCCTGCACAGTGACCAGTCTCGGCGCGTCCCCACAGTGGGGGGGGGGAGGGGAGATATGTAATAAAATAAATAAATCTTAAAAAAATTATAAATTAAGATTACTATTTACTCTTTAACAATAAATTTACATCAATGCCACTAAATTGATTAAAAAGCAGCAGTTATATATAATTGTGTTTGTGCTAGATGACCTTGAGATTCTGAATACTGTTTATTAAGATGAAAAAAAAACCCAAAGCAAACAAGGAAGTTATGATAACTTTATCCATAAATAAAAATTTTAAAAACCCAAAATATATATTTAATATATATATTTAATATATAATATATCTAAGTTATATAGATGTGACTATATAACTTTATCTCTGTTTAACACATTGATTGCAAATTTATACCATTCATATATGAATGGCCACTTTCTACACAGAAACATTGTTTACTACTTTCCACTAAATTTCTTAGATAAGTTCCACTAGGACTCTTTCAGGAGGAAGGAGGACCTGAGCACTTTGAAATTCTGGTGTTTTTACTGGATAATAATTTGGAGTCAAAGTATACTGAAATTATTAACCCTATTCTTTTTTCTAAAGATTTATTATTTTATTTATTACATCCCCCTGCCCCCTTCTGCTTGCTCTTGCTGTGTGTCCATTCTTGTGTTCCTCTCTGTCCGCTTTGTCTCCCCCCGCTGCGGCGACACGCCGAGACCGGTCACTGCGCAGGCGGCTTTGCCCCGCTTGTGGGCGGCTTCTGCTTCCATTCACGGCCGGCTCTGCTTCAGTTCGCGGGTTGCTGGCTGCGCTCCATTTGCGGGCGACCTGCCCTGCCCGTGGCAGCTTTGCCCTGTCCGTGGCAGCTCTGCCCTGCCCGCCCATGGCGGCTTGCCTTTCTCAAGGCGGTCTGCCTGCTAGGAGAGGTCCCTGGGAACCAAACCCGGGGCCTCCCATGTGGTATACCGGCGCCCTATCCACTGGGCTATGTGGCCGGCCCAACAAAAACTTTTATATCTGTAGTCAAGACCTCTACTCTAGAACTATAGGCTTATCTATCCATTTCTAAAGCACCAAAGTAACTCAAACTCAACATGTTCAAAATCAAACTCATTACCCTGCTCCCACCATTACCACTTCTCTAATATTCAATATTCTGTATCTCCATATGGTGCCACTATCCATCCATCAAGTAAGTCATAAGCCTGGGAGTCATTCTTGACTTTTTTTGGTCATCTCTCACATCCAATCCAAAACTAAGATCTGTTTAGTTTAACATCTATCTCAATTTATCACTTTTATTGGTCCCTACCATTACACCAAACTAATATAAGCCATCATCCCAGTAGCCTCCTGTCTTCCCACATCTATTCTTGCTCCCCTATCCAAGAAAATCTATTTTCTATACTACTGACTGGTACAAATGTAAGTCTGCATGCATCACTCCTCTACCTAAAACCTTTCATAGCTTTTCATTGCTCTCAAGGTAAGGTCAAGTTCTAAATACAAATCACATGGCTGCAGGCTTAAACGCTGCATAGTCTAGCCTCTAAACACTCTCCAGTTTTCTCTCACACTACTTTACGCCACTAATACAGAGGATGCAAATTAATTAACTTCCTTGAGCCAGGTGGTTCCATGACATAATTTCTAATCAATGATATTAAGGCAGCAATTTTTTAAAAAATTTATTTTATTTCTCCCCCTCCCCTGTTGTTTGCGCCCACTGTCTGCTCTCTGTTTCTGTTTGTTGTGTGCTCTGTGTGTCTGCTCGTCTTCCTTTTAGGAGATAAAGGGAACCAAATCCAGGACCTCCCAAGTGGGAGGGAGACGTCCAATTGCTTAAGCCACATCTACTCCCTGCTTGTTGTGTCTCTCATTGTGTCTCCTCATGGGGTCATCTTGTTGTGTCATCTCGCCATGCCAGCCTGTTGTGTCAGCTCGCTGTCTTGCTTGTCTTCTTTAGGAGGCACTGGAACCGAACCCGGGACCTCCCATGTGGTAGGCAGGTGCCCAACTGCTTGAACCACATCCACTTCCCTAGGCAGTAGTTTTTTTAAATTTAATTTTTTATTTTTATATATATTTTATATATCCCCCCTTTCTGCTTGTTCTTGCTGTGTTGATTTTTTGTGTTTTTCTGTGTCTGCCTGTCTCTCCCCCCACCCGCTGCGGCGACCCGCTGAGTCAGCTCACCGCGTGGGCGGCTTGCCCTACCCGTGGCAGCTTTGCTCTGCCATGGCAGCTTGCCTTCTCAAGGCAGTCTGCCCGCCCAAGGAGGCCCTGGGAACCGAACCCGGGGCCTCCCATGTGGTAAACCGGTGCCCTACCAATTGAGCTACAGCCGGCCCCTTAGGCAGTAGTTTTTTAATGTTTCTGGAAAAACTGCTTTCCTGATAAAAGGGATGGATGTGGCTGGTGGTGACCTTCCCCATTCTTTCTGCCTTGAACGGGTAGGTGATGCCTAGAGTTGCCAGAGGACATATCATAGTATGAAAACTGAGGGCAAAGCACCTGAACCAACATCTTGAGCAACTGCTTATCTTTGAACTTATGTGAGAAAAATAAACCTCTACTTGTTTAAGTCACTGTTAATCATAATTTCTGAGATATAAAGTTGAAAGCATTCTTTTCAACATGCTGTGATCCCTTCCTACCACACAGCCCTTTAGGTATGCTTCCTCTGCTTGGAATACTTCCTTTCAATTTCTCCTTACCAACCCTTATCCTCATTTTATTTTCTATTCCTTCTTTAGATCTAAGTTCCAAAATCGTATTTTCAAGGAAGCCTTCTCTGACCAATGTCCCCCAAACCCAGGACATGTCCTCTCTATGTTCTCATAGCAACTTATAGCCTTCTTCACAGTATTTAATCTCAGGATATTTTTACATTTACTTGATTATTTCATTAGTGTCTTTCTAGCCCCCACCTACTTTCCCCATGAAGACAGGGACTATTTAATTTTTGCTTCTTCTTATATCCCCAGTAGCACCTAGCATAGTAGTAGCAATATAGTAGGAGATGTAAAAACATTTACTGAATGAATACAATTGTCTGTTGGGCAACAACTGCAGTCAACAGACCAACCCAAAATATAATACAATATAACGTATGTCATATGGTAACATAACATTTAATATAAAATAACATATTACAACAGGGGTAGCTAAAGATAAAAGGCTAAAGCATACTAAAACCAGACTTAGGTTTAGAGAAACACCAGAGTTAAACTTTACTGTGGTTGAACCCTCAGTGATTCAATATATATTTATCCAAACATATTCTCAAGATAATCATGATTTTATTTCAATATTTAATCAAACATTAAAGCAAATCTTAGGTTATTCCATTCCCATATCTTTTAGAAGCCATATCAATTTATATGTATATGTGTGTACAATGATATAGATATATAGAATTTCCTTATGTTGTACTGTAAAACATAAATAAACTTGAAAAATGCTTTGAATCCTAGCATGCTCTATAATATAAGAAAAAAAACTTGAAAAATAAGTATTTCTATAAATCCCATATACAGTCTTTGGCAGTAGTGATAAACCTACAATACTTAACAGATGGGAACAGTTTTTGAGCCAAAAATATCAAGGCTAAACTAACAACTCTAATTCACACCAAGGAGATCTATTATCGGCTTTAAAAAAATTGGCTTGTTAAGCATGGAGAACAACCAAAAAGCCAGATGGATCAGTCAGATGATGATTAGTCTGACAAAATGTCAGGGTCAAAGGATGGTTTACAATCAAATTTAAATATAAAGCTCATAAAAGCAGATCTTAAGAAAAAAGGCAACTGTTTACAGACAATGATGAAATAATAGAACAAAGACCTCTAAAGGCCAAGTATTAAAGGTTGTAATTAGACATGGTTAGGAAGGACTAAGTGGTTGTGAAGCTATTTCATGATATCAATGAAAAAAAAACTGTAAATGTTTGAAGTCGTAACAATGATTTAACAAAGAAATGCAAAGTAAGACAGTTAAAGGTCATCTAATTTTAAAAATAATACCTAGAACAGGAGTACACAAACTTCTGTAAAGGGCCAGAGTACATATTTTAGGCTTTGTAGACTACATGTTCTCTGTCAAAACTACTCGATCTACCATTGTAGCACAACAGCAGCCACAGACTGATTTTGAATAAGTGTGGCTCCTTATCAATAAAATTTTATTTATGAACACTGAAATTTGAATTTTGTATACATTTTCATATGCTACAAAATATTCTTTTTTTAATTTTTTCCCCAACTACTTAAAAATGTACAAACCATCATTAGTATGCAGGCCTCTTTGAAAAAGGCTAAAGGCAGAATTTGGCCTATGGGCCATAGCTTGCCCACCCCTGAGCTACTGGCATATCTAATTATGTTTCCAAACCTGAACTATATAATCAATATTTTTAAGATTATAACATGATATAAAACTGAGCTAATATAAAAACAAAATAACATAATTATGTAATCAGACTATTACCATTAGAAACTCTTAATCCTATGTCCATCAACTCCTGAAAAATGGTCTGGTGAAAAATTTATAAGGTCAAGCATTTGACCTTATAAATTTATAAGGTCAAGCCACCACAGGCAGGGCAGGTCGCCTGCAAATGGAGCGCAGCCAGCCACCCGTGAACTGAAGCGGATCCGGCCGTGAATGGAAACAGAAGCTGCCCACAATGGGGCAAAGTCACCCGCGCGGTGACCGGTCTGGGCGCGTCGCCGCAACGGGGGTGAGACAAAGCAGACAGAGAGGAACACAAGAATGGACACACAGCAAGAACAAGCAGAAGGGAGAGGGTGGGGGAAATGTAATAAATAAAAAAAATAAATCTTTAAAAAAAAATATGAACAAAGTGAGTTATAAAATACAGGTTTCAAGCTACTAAGCTATACCATGAGAAACTGTACAAATACAAACAAAACCAAACCCTGGAGAATTAAGACTTACAAAGAAGTCCCCACTATAAATACCAGTACAATTTATTCTGTACATAACAGAGATATACTATTCAACTCACCTGTGCTTTCTCCTGATATTTTGCCAGCAGTGTTGTTACTTGTACCGCTTAGGCGAACTATACTGGAAGAACTTTGATAATTGAGCTTAGGAAGGCAATCAGAACTTCCTTTTGCACTCTCGCTCTCTGACACTGTTGATATTAAAATGAAAATGTCAATAAATGAAATATATATGTCCATTATAGGAGGGAAAAAAGATGTAACTTTTAGTTCTAGATATTTTTACATGAAAACTGGTGATAAGAAAATACTAAATATCTCTTTATCTGTTTGTCAACCACAATAAGTAGTTCCACTTACTTGAAGCCTCAAATGTAGATCAAATTATTAAGAACTGGCCATGCATGTGGTCAAGGACGTTAAGAAACTAAATATATAACTGTGAATAAGAACAATTATTAAAGTTGGCCCCTAATATCACTGTTCATTTCTGTTAACTAATTTATACAAATTTTCTTTTTCTTTTTTATTTGGGGGTGAGGGGGTAGGTTAGACAATATAAGTCACATTCCATTTAAAAAAAATGTTAAATACAAATATTGTTAAACCTCAGAAAAGATCCACTGTTTTGAGAAATATATATTTCTACTAAAATAAAAGTATTTTGAGAGTTCTATAGCATTTACTATATAACAATACAAAAATATTTGATTTGGAGAGTGCTTTGCCACTGAGACCATACACTACATACATGAAGCATTTGTATGTTGACATATTAGGTGGTGGAGAGACTTAACAACTTAAATACCTACAGGAACTAGAATCACTCCCTTTCTTATCTTCTTTTTCTTCTTGAATGTCCTCAGTAGATACAGCCCCTCTTCTAACTTCATCCTTAGATAATGAATTATATCCAAGATCAGACTGGCCACCTGGAAAATGAAGATATAAAACCCACTGCTGTTTACCATAAACTTCCTGAGTGAGAGCAGCTAAAATTAGGAGCATCCCAGTAGTGTTTGGATTTATTTATAGAAATTTTTCTGGATAACTTCTAATTGCATACATTCTTTTGTTAGTCATCTTCCCACATCTCTATTAATATAAGAGATCATCTCAAAATTATTTTTGTCTCTACACTGTGGTCAAAAGTAACTATGTACATTCACACTACTGTATGGGCTTCAAAAGACACAGACAAACCAGATATTCATTATACAAGCCTTTGTGGGTAAAATCTGTATTCCAACTAAACAATTCATAATAAATAGGCAATTCATTAAAAAATTTGCACACAGATCACAATGGTTTTTTAAAAATTTATTGGTAGTTAATTTTTCTGAAAATTCAATTTAATAATTATTCAACTGCACTTGAGTACACATACAAGGGGATTAGAAAAATCCAAAGTGTTAAAGTTATTGTTAGAAAAGCAAAAGTTACATCAATATAAGAAAACCTCAATACACTGCTTTGTTAGAGGCTTGCTCTATCATTTTTGGAAAATTATTTTCATTAGATTAGCGTCAAAAGATAAGGTTTTGAATCCTAGTTCTCTATCATAGGAGGCAAGATTTTAAGCAAACCACTTAACTTTGTTGTTTGGATCTCAAGGTCCCAGGTTTGTAAAAAACAAAGTTATGATTATATAAGAGACTATATATAAAATAATTTTGCAAACTTGTAAAGCACTATTTAAACAAATTGTATTAATATCACTAGGCATTTATAACTTTAATGCCTTTTTATAATTTTAAGCTTTTTTTCCTTGTCAAACTTATAACTCCATTTCCAAAGAAACTATAAATAGAAAAATTTGAAGATAATCTTGATGAAATTTACAATGTTTTATTCAGTTCTACACTGTTTTAAGATAGTCTTTTAAAAAACAATTGAAAGCAACTATGGACTAAAGTAGACCTAATACTATTCCAGCAAAGGAAGAACTTGTAAAATTGATATAAAGGCAGTTGCCACCAGAGGTTCTGAGGGAGGGAGGGAGAAGAATAGGTACAACATGGGGGCATTTTTGGGACACTAGAATTATTCTCCATGACACTGCAATGGCAGGTATTACAGGCCATTATACATTTTGTCAAAACCTATAAAATTATGGGAGGCAAAGTATAAACTATAATGTAAACTATATTCCTAGGTTAGTACAATGCTTCAATATATGTTCATCAAGTTTAACAAATGTACCACACTAATGAAAGATGTTGTTTATGTGGGAAAGTGTGGGAGGGGAGGGGCTGGGGCATATAGGAATCCCCTATATATATATATATTCTGAGGTACCAGGGCTGGGGATTGAGCCTGGGATCTCATATGTGGGAAGCCAGCGCTCAACCACTGAACCACATCGGCTGCCCTGAGTTGGTTGTTTCATTTGTTTGCTTTTTTGTTTTTAGGAGGCATTGGGAATTGAGCTGGGATTTCCCATGTGGGAAGCAGGCGCTCAATTGCTCCCCTCCCCTATATTTTGGATTTAACATTTATGCAATTTACAGCTTCTTTAAAAATTAAAAAAAAATTTTAAAAATGCCTGAGAATAACTAGTGACAACTCTGAATAAATTCATACCATGTGATAAAGAGATAAAACTAGCAAAGGAAGAACTATGGAAATTGCATTTCAATACAATTAGCTTACATTTATTACTCATAAAAGTAGGCATGAAATGGAGAGACAGACCAAAGTAATGTTGCCAATTGCAGAGATAGGAGCTTTCATATTTTAATATTAATGCTTGAATTTTTAAAAAAGTTTCTGTCAGTTAAGAGCTGGCTCTTATACTATACTCAAAAGTCACATAAAATATCTTAAGGACACAATGATACAGTTAAGTATGTCAGTTTTAGTAACACTCAGGGAAAGCTTATGTACAAGTCTTGTTTTTCAATGAAATGACATCTTCAGTATGCTATAGTTTATATATTTAAAATTTTTACTATTATTTATTTAAAAATAGAATCAAAAGAAGTTGCAAAAATAGTATAGTACAGATGGCTCATGTATACCCTTCACTGAACTTTCCCTAATGATAGTATATCACAAAACCATAGTATATTGTCAAAAACCAGGAAAGTAATGTTGGTGCAATACTATTATTGTTAACTCAGATACAGAGCTAAAAGTGAAAACAAAACAAAAAAACTCTGACAACAATTATTATGAAGAAGAATTTACATTAAGAAAATGATGTGGTAAGATCACCAGGGTTAATCAGATTATGGACTAAATGCTTGAATAAACTACTTTATAAACTTTCTTCAAATTCCTCTCTCTATTCAAATAAGGAATGAATAAAATTGCATACAGTTATTAAATTCAATATCAAATTCTAACATACAAGATTAAAAGTGACAGTTAAACACATTGAAAATGAAAATTTTAAAAAGGCGAGTAAATCTTGTTTTAAAAATGTACTTTAAAATGTATACATAAGCACACACAAACCTGTACTAGATCTATCATCAGTAGCATATACTTTGATTAAACCCGTGTTAAAAGATGCCTGCTCCACAGTGTGTGTCCCATGACCACTATCCATGCTGCCATGACTAACAGCATCCAGGTCACTGCCATCTGCTTAAGAACACAATTTGATAGCATTTACTACTCAAGGAAATACCAAAAAATATGCATTATTTGTTTCTCTAGCTAATAATCTACTAATACTGAATATGAAAATTACCACATAATTAACAATATGAAACTATAAAAAAGAAACCTATTGTGAATCATTAATGGACAGTAAAGCAAGACCACCAAAGGTTGGTAATTTAACAATTACAAGAAAAAAAGGGAAATCTGGTGTATTTTTAAACTTAAATGGGAAGAAGACTCTAATATCAGAATTTGCTTAAAGGCAAGAAGCTAGAAAATATTCAATATTTGGGAGTATTTAGAATTTCTGAAAATGCAAAATGAAACTAGTCAATTAATTAAAAAAAAAAAAAAAGTAAAACACATACATTCCTTAAAAACCTTCAATTACCTGAGAAAGTTGTTTGTGATAAGTGCCCACGTTTCCTTAAAGCTCTTTTGAACTGTGATACTCCTAAAACAACATTTCTTACTTTTGTCCAAAGAAAATAGCCACTATGACTTCTTGAAGGCCAGGTACTTTCCAAAACAGCCTAGTCATTCAACAAAGTAAAAGAGTCAGTAAAATACTTTTTATAAATGAGAATACACTGGCTTCAGAGTCAATCCAAAGAACATCAAAGTAGACTGTATAACACAAAATAGAACAAAAGTCTCACTTGACTTTTACAAAAAATATTTGAGAGACTCTAAAGGCCAAATAACCCTTGCATAGATTATTTCTCCCATTAAGTTCGGATTGTATAATCACAAAAGTACAAAAGTAAACTTTCTCTGTTAAATCAAAGTAATTACCTTATTATAATAACCATAAGTAATGGCATTGGGGTCAATACCAGCTTTCTGCATTTCAAAAAGTACTCGAACAGCAAGCACTGGTTGGTCATACTGTCCACATAGCTGCATAAGAATGCGATAGCACACCTGAAACACAATAAGTTCAAAAGTGTAGAGAAAGAAAAATATCTAGAATAAAATTACGCATTGTAAAGAATAATTGTTACCTCATCAGGTGGATCCATCTTCTTTGATTGCATTTTTTTTAGCACATCATATGCTGTTTGTAGAGCCCTGACTTTTGAATGACATACTTTCACATAAGCTGGGAGACAAATAAACCACAGTCCATAACAGTCCCGCAGTAGACACCTAGACCACATCTGAGGGATGGAAGAATACCTCTTTGCAATTTTATGGGCTGATTTAATTTCCTAGAAAAATCCAAGGATCCTATTAGTAAATATACACATTTAGGCATCTTTGTTTAACTGAATGCTAAAGAAGTACAAGTTGCATGATTTTATAAAGTTTCCATAACAAAATCTGTCTATAATTAATATATTTTCAATCTGCTTGATTTTGTATTATACAATATATAAAACAGAGTTCTAAGATAAGAGAATTAGTTATTTTCTTGAAATCAGATTAATCTTCAGAGTACTTCAGGAAGCACAATAATCTAGTAATAGTTATACATGACAGTGGTAAAATATATTAAGGGAGAATGAGTTTCAAATTTAGTTTTTTGTTTTAATATTTGATTATATGAAGAATGCAAAATTTTCAAAGTACCTGTTTTGTTCTTCTGAACATGGGGGAAGGGCTACTAGGACTACTTGACTTTGAGGGCAATTTGTTTTTTCGCAGTTGTAGAAATCCTTCAGGTGTCTCAAATAAATTGTTCTTAAGAACTGGAAATCCATTATAGCTGTTTTAGGAAAGGAAAAAAAAATCTCAAGCACACATAGATGATAAAATTGCTTACAAACTAAAAAACTTATAACCAATAGCTTCCTAATTTTGAATTTAGATTAACTTTATCTATCAGATTATGACATATACACAACAAATATTCAAGCTAATGCTACCTTTCTTACTATAATATGTAATAGCCAAATGTAGACTCAAGTGTATATTTTGGAAACAAAAAAGTGAAATACATTTAAAATTTTGCTGAACTTGACATCTAACTCCAAAGTAACTCAAGTCAACTTTTAAAAGTTAGTATTCCATGTAAATACAGGGCAAACAGAAACTATAACAGCTGGTAAAGGACCCATCAAATCAACACTCACAAACCGGACAGTCATTAATGTCATTCCCTGGATTAACATATTTACTGAAGAACCCCACTCTTAAAAAGATGCAAAAAACAACTTTAAATATAGCACATTAGGATACCAGCACTAACTTTTCCGTTACCATGAACTGGTTTATCAGGTTAACTAGCAAGTTCAGGACCTCATTTATAAGAAATAATGTTGGGGAGGCTGACGAAGAGGAAGAAAAGATTAGAAATGGTGGCTCTATGAGGAAATGGGTCTAATTAGGATACTAGAGCAAGGTGTTCTGGGGATTTAAAAGGTAACAGCAGCTAGGGAAATGACATGAAAAGCCTCTCAGCAACAAACTTTAACCTACTTTATAATATTCTTTTTTTTTTAAAGATTTATTTTTCATTTATTACATATCCCTCCGCTTTCTGCTTGTTCTTGCTGCGTCCATTCTTGCGTTCTTCCGTGTCTGATTGTCCCCCCCACCCCCGCGCGGCGGCCTGCCTGCTTGCGGGGGCTTTGCCCTGCCTGCGGAGGCTTGCCTTCTTAAGGCGGTCTGCCCGTTCGAGGAGGCCCCGAGAACCGAACCCGGGGCCTCCTATGTGTAAACCGGTGCCCTACCAACTGGAATACAGCCGGCCCCTATAATATTCTTAAAGCCATAAAAACAGTTTTAATTTACTAGAAGAAACTGAACTATAATAAAAGATCGTAACCTACATCTATTATACATTACTGTAGGCAATTAAGCAGAATAAGAAAATATTAGTAAGGATTCAATGTTAAATAGGAATAAACTACAAAGAAGTTCAGGAAAACCATCTCCCTTAAAAAATTCATTGTATATACATAGTGTGACAATAAGACCATTTTGTGTGTCTTGTGGAAACTTGCTGCCTCATCATTTTATACAGACAAAATGTAACTGTTATGAGTCATCTTTTACTAAGAGGACCTATTGTGCCCATTAAAGTCATTTATTTTAGGTTGTTTTTCTAATGGTGGGTATGATTGTACCAAAATTGCATTGGTAATCTATAGGAAAAATATGACTATACTCTTAAAAAATACTAATCTTTTAAAATAAGTGATTTTCTTTTCAAGCGACTAAAAACCTAAAAGTGAAATTTTAGAAAAATTTAGAAAAAGACAGATCTTTAAAAAGTGATACAAGCAATATTATCAATGGATGAAAAGTAAGAGCAGGAATCAAGGAGCCTATGAATTAATCAACATCCACAAACATCTGTCATATGACTTTTTCATCTGTAAAATGAAGAATTTAATCTAAGTCATATATCCTGAAAAAATGCCTTTTCAATGAAAATAACAAACTGATTTGATTAAGTATAAAATGGTATTAGAATCTTGAAATAAATTATCAGAGAATTTTTTAAAACTGTTGTTTAAATCTAAAAGGAAATACCACGTTTAAGTAAAAATAAATGTATATCAGAAAACGAAATAATAGATCTACCTCTTCATATGCCTTATATAACTGTACTCAAAACATTCCTCCCTTTCCCACTAGACTTTTGAAGGAAGGAACAATGTCTCACTTAGACCAGTATACCAAGGACTTATCACAGTATCTGACCAGGTTTCCTAAATTAACAACGATCAATTCCAATAGTTCTGAATTTCCATGACTTAAAAACTCATGGAAAAAAATTAACCTGGCAGGGAAAGGATGTGGCTCACGTGGTTGAGAGCCTCCTTCCCATGTATGAGGTCCTGGGTTCAATCCCTGGTTAAAAAAAAAAAAAAAAGTCACCTCCTAAAAAAAAAAAAAGTTCTTGGGAGCAGATTGGCTCAAGTAATTAAGTGCCTGCTTCCTACATGGGAGGTCCTGGGTTTGGACCCTGGTGCCTCCTAAAAACAAAAAAACAACAAGCAAACAAATGAAAAAAACTCAGGGGAGCCGATGTGGCTTGGTGATTGAATGCCAGCTTTCCACATACAAGGTGGTCCTGGTTCAATCCCCCACCTTGGAGGAGGGGAGTTATTAATAGCCTGGGGAGCAGGTGTAGCTCAGTGGTTGAATGCCTGCTTCGCATGCATGAGATCCAGGGTACCTCCTTTAAAAAAATTGTTTTTTAATTAAAAAAAAAATAATAACCTAAAAAAATGATATCACACACATCAAGACCACAAAAATTGACTCTAAATGTCATTAAATCCTTTTGAAAACCAAAATTACAATAATCAGTATTAGTGTGCGGGGGATGAGGGTGAGAAAACTACCTTTAGTCAGAAACAAATAAAAAAATTCTATAATAAAATTGCTGCATTTGGGGGTGGGTGTCTAACTGAATTTAATCAACATTTTAAGGACAGATACTTAGGTGGATATATTAGAGAACTCCCCAAATCTAGATTATGCAAAATTATAATTTTTTTTTCAGTTTATACCTCAAAACTTAATAATGGATGTGGGATAAGCTTGCTTACCACCTAAAAATTAAGGATCTGTAAAGTATGGATTTTGAAAATACCAGTCCTTAGAAAGCTACGTCACAGACGATGGATTGCTTCTCTCTTTCAATCTCAAACATTCTGCCTCTTGAATACCTGTACTGTAAAGGGGGTTCTTCACCATTGGGTAGATGGGGAATCTCAGGTGGTGTTACAAAAACAGTATGTTCACTTTTGAAAGAGTCATCCAGTTCTATAAGTCGTACTTCACCACTCTTGTCCATATCTACCTGAAGAAGTTTAAAAAACATACATTGAAAAAAAATACACTGGTTAGTCAAGTGTTCATCCAGAGAGTAAGGGTTAACTAATAAGCCATTTACACAAGTGAATACTAACTAGCTAGTTGTTTTTTTTTTTTTAATGAGCAAGTTCTCTACGTATTATTATAGAAAGACCTCTAAGATGGATATAGGAAACTAAAAATAATAATCAGGAACACTGTCTTTCAGGAGATTTATTGCTGATTTACAATCCCTTATCCACAATTTAAAATTCCATAGAGCTCCAAAAACTAAAAATTTCTCTATAACTCACTGTACAGCAAAACCTGAACTAAACGATATGTAGCTATTTATTATCTTTACTTATCCTTCATTTATTGTTAACATTCATGCTTTGCTACAAAAATATTATTGTGATTATGGGCAACTGTACCAGATGCTACTGGGCATTATATAATATATACATAAATACTGGTAGTGGTACTACCAGTAACTGTTTTTCTACTTTTTACTGAGAGTTTCTTATTTTTAAAATGCTGAATATATATTACTTTTTTTGCTTTTTATGAAACTTTAAAAAGTGATAAAAGCTCAGAATAAAATTTAAACAAAGTAGAATAAACTGCTTTTAGAACCACTTATTATTTAAATTCTATTGAAGGATATTTAAAAATTAATCATTATAATTTTTTTTACTTGTCAAAAGACTTTTATATGGTAAATCTAGCAATAATACAGTAAATAGAGTAAAATATATAATCAATACCCCTCTGGTACTCAAAATTGGTATAGTTTTTTAAGCAGGAATGTGTTTAAACATTTTGACCTTATTCTTAGTCTAAGGAAATAATCTAACATGAAAAAAAGCTGTAGGTATAAAGATGTTTATTGCAGGATTGCAACAGCAATAAATTGGAAGTTATCTACATGTCAAAAAATAGGTAAATGAATAAGAATGGAAATTCACTGGATGAAATATACAGTTGTTGAAAATAGTAAAGATTATTTAGTTTTTTGGTTGAAAAAGAATTAAACACAACAGTTTGCTTTCAATACTTTTTGAAATCCCACCAAAATGAGTAAGGGAATTGAGGGGTAGGGAGCCTACAAAGACAAAATGAACTGGAGAAGGGACAACAGAGCTAGAGCTCAGAAGATTTTAGGAGCTGCAAAGTAAACTGATGTGACCTGTGAAAGCTGCTAGCCATGTTTCTGGCACTGGGGGGTAGAGAGAGTGGGTAGGGGATATGGGAGAAAGGTCAAAAAACAAGCCATTTTGCTCTGTAGAGCCCCAGAAAGGTCAAGAATGGGAAGTGATAGGCACCCTTGAAAATGGGAATGCAGGTGGGGTTAAAGGAGGAGGATTGGTTAAAAGCCTGCAGAGTTAAGGAATCTCAGATTCCTGGCCCAATCCAACATAGTTAGGCCACTATTCCACAATGGCGGAAGAGAAGACTAGTGGCATTTGTTCTGGGTGAAGCTGAGGGATTCTTGACTTAAGGACCCTAGGCAAAGCTGGTGAGATGAAGGAGGTTACTGAAAATAGCTGTAGTAAGCAAAAGCCTGTATGTTATAATCAGGAGAAAGCCCCAGTTATCTTCCCCTACTCAACTCTGAGAATACTGGCAGTTAAGGCTTATGCTCCCCAGGATAGAGGCTGAACTACCTCTTAGGAAAACTACCAGCCTAAAAGAAAACGCTTACCAACACTGATCAAACAGGGACTCTAATGAAAAAGTTGAGTACTTTTATGATCATCGCTCCTATAGCTAAGGAAGCCCTAAGCCTCATCTGCCAGAAAGAGCTCCAATGAGCAATTTGTGCCTCAATCTTGAAAATGAATTGAGCCAAAGATCACTATACATGAGGAAAACCGACAGCTTGAAAGAGAACAAAATAAATATAAATAGGTACTAAGAAGAAAGAGAGATGAGGCAGGGAGAAGAAACCTTCAAATGAACTAAAAATAAATCTATGAAACAAGAATAAGAGGCTATAAAAAAGGAGTGCTCAGAGACTACAAAAGAGTATATTATAGGGTTGAAAGATAAAATTGAAGAAATTTCCCAAAAAGTGGAACTGAAAGACAAAAAGTGGAAGGAAAACAAGATAATATTAGAGGATCAGGCCATGAGGGCCAATATCTAAATAAGAAAGAGAGAACAGGGAAAATGTCAGGAAGAAAATTAAACGAAGAAAAAAATGCAAGAAAATTCTCCATTATTGAAGGAAATGAGCCTAAAGGTTAAAAAGGCCCACCAACTATCCAGCTCAACAAAAGAAGAAGGCCTACACTAAGCTTATCCTTATGAAATTTCAGAAAATTTGGGATCTTTAAAGCTTCCAGGTAGGAAAAAAGATCAGGCACAAAAGATCAGAAATGGGAAGTGGATTTAGCTTAAGTGGTTGTGCGCCTGCTTCCCATGCACAAGGTCCTGGATTCAATCCCCAGTACCTCCTTTAAAAAGAAAAAAAAAACCCAGCAACAAAAAAAACCCCACAAAACTCTTCTATATATCTATATATATACATACAGAGAGAGAGAGAAAAAAGGAGACAAAAAGATCAGAAATGAAAATGGTATTGGACTTCTCAACAACACTGGAAAATAGACAAATTTATACTCATCCAAACTAGCAATCAAGTACTAGAGAATAAAAAATGTTATGAATGCAGGGTATTAAAAAAACATATCTCCCATGTATCCTTTCTCACTAAGCTACTGGAAAATATGCTCTACTATAAAAAAGAAATAAACCAAAAAAGAAGATTGCTCTAATTCTTGGTATGATAAAGTCTATTAAAATGTTTTAATTTTGCATTGTAGATTCAGTACCTTGGTAAAAGATATTTCCCTAACTTGAATGCCAATAAAATCTCAATTCAACATTATAAAAATAGCCATGCAATAAATCCTACATTTATCAGTCAGACATTTCTGTCTTTTGGAAAGCACATTGACATCTATCTCTTTGGGGAGAAAAAGAAATCCAACACCCACGGCAAGATAGAATTAAAATAATTTTTATATTCTCTTCATATTTTTTGACAATACATTAATATGCCCAGAAAATAGCAAAAGAAATGCTTGGAAAACCAAGAAAAATCTTACCAGACTGTTATTAAAAACTGCCCTTAGTTAAACACCATCCTACAGGAACAGATTGTAAAGATTTAAAATATAATCATATGAATAAAAGCACACATAGTTCTTAAATTAGTCATAAATGAAACTCAAATAATTCTCATGTATTTTTCCTCTTATTCCTATTTAACATTGCCCATTCCAGCTTTTAAAGTCAGTAAAATGTTTTCTGTTTGGATATGCTAAAATCAAAAAAGAAGTATTTCTGTTCAATCTCAGTCATGGATTGGTTTAGGCAGATAACTCAAATCTATTATTTATTTTCCACAGCTAAACTGTACAATTGGTTCACTTAGAAAATTAAGCTCAACAGTTACTCAGCTAAGGAATACCCTCCACATAAAAGATTATTTTAAAAGTGTTTCTGAGGGGCCGGCTGTATAGCCCAGTGGATAAGGGCGCCAGTACACCACATGGGAGGCCCCGGGTTTGGTTCCCGGGGACCTCTCCCAGCGGGCAGACGGCCTTGAGAAAGGCAAGCTGCCGTGGATGGGGCAAAGCCGCCGTAGGCAAGGCAAAAAGCCACCACGGGCAGGGCGGAGCTGCCATGGGCATGGCAAGTCACCCATGAAACACGGAGCTGAGCACCTGCAAATCACGGAGCCGAGCAGCCCACAAAACACGGAGCTATGCTGCCCGCAAAACACGGAGCGGAGCCGCCCGTGAAATGGAATGGAGCCACTCAAGAGCCGGGTGAGCCGCCTGCGCGGAGGGCCGACTCGGCGCGTTGCCGCAAAGATGGGGGGGAGACAAGAAGCAGACATAGAAGAATACAGAAGAATGGACACACAGCAAGAGCAAGCAGAAA
>PVKH010004397.1:0-23413 GCA_004027955.1 Chaetophractus vellerosus
AAATATACTTTTTTATTTTTTATTTTAAAAGATATTTAGATTACATAAATGTTACATAAAAAGTATAAGGGATTCCCATATGCCCCACTCCCTAACCCTTGCACATTTTCCCACATTAACAACATCCTTCATTAGCATGGTACATTTCTTATGATTGATGAACACATTTTGGAGTTTTGCCACTAAGCATGAATTATAGTTTACATTGTAGTTTACACTCTCTCCCATGCAATTTTGTAAGTTATGACAAGATATACAATATCTTGTATCTGCCATTGCAATGGCATTCAGGACAATACCCAAGTCCTGAAAATGCCCCCATATTACACCTGTTTTTCCCTCTCCCTCCTCTCAGAACCTCTAGTGGCCACTGCCTCCACATCAGTATAAAATTTCTTCACATATATAGAATCACTATAAGTCTACAGCAGAATATCAGTAAGTGTACTTTAGTCCATTGTTCATTCCCCAATCCTGAGGATTCTGGGATGGTGATGCCTGCTCTGCTTCTAATTGAAAATGGGCTTAGATTCCATGAGGCAGATGGATGGGATTATCTTGCTTGCAGTTGCAGACTCTCTCTGATGCTTGGGATGGTCATTGTCCATCATCATCTCTTTGTTAGTTGTCCTGGGTGAGTGTGATGAACTGGAGAGTGGGTATTGCAACTCTGTTGAGATTCAGGGCCCAGTTGGCACATGGAAAGCCCAAAGATTTAAGCCTCTTGGACACACACCTATCAACTCTAGTACTAAATATAGGTTCAAATAGATGGGACAGTAGGGCCATGTGTAGGGAAACCACAACTGAGTCCAACTCTGTCACACTGGGGAGCATAAATTCCCAAATAGTGCCCACTGGGAGGGCACCAAACTCCTGGGCTATGTGCCCTGCCTATAGTGCCTGGATGTCTCCAGAGCCCTCAGGAGCCTCGCTGTTTGAGGCAATATTTACTTTAGCAGTTAATGAGATCCTGCTGAAATGTGCATAAGCCTCTGGAATGACCTCCCAACTCACTTTGAAGTCTCTTAGCCATATAAACTCATTTGTCTTTACCCTTTGCCCTTTTGGTTGAGTTCTGTTTCCAGTTGCATTGTCAGTTGGTGCTTGGTAGTAGTCCCTTGATGTCAGGAAGGCTTATCTCCGGGAGTCATGTCTCATGCTGGGGGGAAGGTAATACATTTATATGCTGAGTTTGTCTTAGAGAGGCCACATTTGAGCAACAAGGTGGTTTTCAGGAGGTAACTCTTAGGCATGCTGTAATACTAGGCTAAGTTTCAATTTCAAAAGTAAAGGTTCATAAGCACAGTCATCAATATCAAGGGCCCGTCAATGCTCCATCCTATTTCACTAGTCACTGGCCCTGTACTTGGAGATTCTTGCTGTCCCATTGGATGATGTGGTAGAGCTCCCCATGATGGTAATTTGATATTCTTTCAGTTATTGTGTGGACCTTCACCCACTGTGACAATGCCTCATGAACACTTGAACACATTTATATGCCTTATATTTATACCCCAGGTGAACCTCCTCCCATGCATCCCCCATCACTGACACCCTGCACCAATGATCTTCTGCTGCCACATCGTAACCCTTCTGTGATCCAAAACGTATTAAAAAATGAAGCCAACAAAATAACCAAATACAAGTAATAAGAAAATGAAATAATGATAGTTTGTAAATTAACAAATAAAATTTAAAAAAATTTAAAAATTTGGAATAAAAACAGCATAATTAAAAAATATAAAATTAAATAAAAATTTTTGACACTATATCTTTCATCACGGTAAGATCTGTTGTCTTGCATGTACAGTGACATTTTCTTCTGTTTATTCCCCCAGTGTTATTTTTTTCATTTTGTCTTCAAAGAAGCTTTAGGTTACAGAAAAGTGATGTACAGAATATAGGGGATTCCCATATACCAAACTTCCTCCCTCTTTTACTCTTTCTCCTATTAATAACATTTTACATGTGGATGGTACATTTGTTACATTTGATGTACAAATATTGAAACATTGCTACCAACCATAGTCATGATTATGGTTTACATTTTGGACCATCCAGTTTTATAAAGTTTGATGAAATTTAACATGGCCTGTATCCATCATTGCAAGATCATGTGGAACTCTTCCATCACCCCCCAAATGTCCCATATTCCATTTATTCTGTTCCTCCCTCACCCCCCCCCCTTGGGAACCAAGGCAACCATCAAGCTTCACTCCTTGAAGAAAAAGATTCATAGTTATTTGCAACATTGAAGGATTGACATATTGACTTGTTCTCCCCTATTAGGCATTGCCTATATTCTCGAGAGACTCCCACCCCTCTATTTGAGATCATACTAGGTCTTCCCAGGATGGGAGTCCAACACTTACAACAATAGTTGCAAGTTCACAGCTATTACTATACAGTTATTGTTTATATATATTTATGTATGGGTGATGTACTTTCATAAATTAAAAAAAAATAAATGTAGCCTACTAGGACATTCCAAATACAAATCATAATATAATTGGATGTGTGAATCATCAGCCCTTCCCTCATAAAAATTTTCTATGATATCAAAGTCTTAGACTGAAAAATTTCTCACAGTCAACTTAAAAGCCAGTGTTTCTGTTGTCTTTTAATAAATCAAAATACTGTAAAAATAATAAAAATGTAGAATACATATTGTGATGGTTAATTTCATGTGTCATATTGGCTTGATTATTGTGTCTAGTTGTTTGGTCAAGCAAGCACTAGCCTGATTTTTACTTTGAGATATTTTTGGATTTAAATTATCACTAAATTAAATACATCTACAGCTGATTACATATAAAATCAACTAATGAGATTGCCTTCAGCAATGGGAGAAGTCTCATTCAATTAGTTGAAGGTTTTAAAAGTGAGAAGTGAGGATTCCAGAAATCAGAAAAAAGAATTTATATCTCTACTTCAGCCAACCAGCTTCTCCTGGGGAACTCATCAAAAGTCTTCATTGGAGTTTCCAGCTTGCAGCCTTCCCTATGGATTTCAGACTTGCCAATCCCCTCAGTCACGTAAGCTAATTCTTATAATAAATCTAATCAAATTTACATAATATTTTGAAATGACATAAAATAAATTATATTTGTTGTCTTTTCATCTGCTTACCTTAGTCCTAACTTTTCCTTTAAGAGACCAACACAGTTAGCCCTACCTTGAGTGTAACGGCCCCTAGCAGGGCCTATATCTTCAAAAGATTTAGACAATAAGATCCACCCTTAGCTTCTCTGAATTAATTGCTGCTGCCACTTTTTCTCTTAACAGTCTTGGCCACTTTTGCTTTTCATGTCACATATTTTGAAACTTCCAATTTCCAGTTTCCTCGAGAAAGTCTTACCTCTCCCCTCTGTGTTAATATAAACTCAAGAGCCTGGACTCACAGACACTTCTTGCATCTCTCCTCAATGGACCTCTGCCACCCTCATTCTCCCCTTTTCCCCTCCAGGGCCATTGTTCTAACAAAGCTGTCTTTTCATGCATTCTTGGCTGGCTAACTATTTGTGTTTGCACCTTTTAAAAGTTTCCTAGGCTGATTGAGCAAATACAAAGTAAAGGGATGGCTTAAACAATGGGAATTTAATGGCTCATGGTTTTGAGGCTGGGAAAAATGTCCAAATCAAGGAATCATCAGGGTTTTTTTTCTTCCTGAAGACTGGTGTCCTGGAGTTGGCTGCTGGTGACCCTTGGTCCTGTTTGCCACATGGCAAGTCACATGGTGGCCTCTTCTGGCCTCTCCCTTCTCTCTCGATTCCCTTGACTTCAGCTTCTGGCTGCTCCCTTCCTTTTGCTGCTTTCTTTCTCAGAGTTCCATTCTGCTTATAAAGGACTCCAGTAATAGGATTAAGATCCATCCTGATTGAGGTGGCCCAACCCTTAACTAAAGTATCCTCACCACAAAGTCTTACAACGGGTTCACACCCACAGGAACTGGTTAAATTTAAGAACATACTTTCTGGGGTACACACAGCTCCAAATCACCACATATCTCATCACCTAAAGACTTTAATGTAAAGTTAGTTCTGTTTCCCTAGAGAACCCTGACTAATACACATGGTCATCATAATAGTAATCTGTATATACATTTTGTATATTAAAATAGAAAAATTACAGAAAAATTTTACACTTGCTAAGTTTATAAAGCATAAGCACTGTTTCAGTAAGACTGTATAATCTCTTCTCTTTCTAAACATATATATATCAGTTAAAAGTTAAAGATTACTATATATTAACATACTCTATATAAATATTACTATACAAATACTACATAAATGAAACTAGTATAACAAATACATATTACTGTATACATCAAAATCTCTTCACATAGTATATATTATATTCTATAAATACATTTGTATTATCCAGAATAATTACTATTCTTGCTTACTCTATATCAAATAAGATAAAAAAGGAACAGGGTCAGTAAAGAGACAATAAAACATTCTCTTACTTTGAGAGTAGCATGCCTGGAAGATATTTTAATGAAAAATAGAGATAGCCAATAAATATTAATATAAAGGTCATAATCACTTGTGATAGATAAATTTGAGCAAACCTGACATTCTAATAGTAACTCCTAAATCAGGGAAGACAAATGAACTCTGACTATTTATAAGTTTTCATAACAATATGTTAGCTCAGATGAAGAAAATTTGAATTGGCAAGTTGGTTCCAAAATTAGTAACATAGGGAGCCTATAGTCTACTGTTCTACAGTCTTCTCTGGATTTGCCTGAGATCACTCTAAAGCCAAGGATGAACAATATTATGAAACCATGGTTTTAAAAACCCTGATTTAAGATATTTTCCTCCCAAGTATTTCCATTGTATGTTCTTTCCAAATATATTTACTCATACTTCTATTGTCATATAACACAAGAAGCTCTGTTACAGGGATGAAACAGATATTTTAATAAATTAAAGTCAAAGGTACAGTAGAAATTGATGTTATAATAATTTTTCATAGTTTTACTGTTCTTCTATTTGTATTTATGAAGAGACACATAAACTAGTATAATTATCTTATGTGAAATTGCCTCAGTTTTAACACTGAAACACCGGATTCATATCACCCATTTTATTTATTTGTGGTTGCATCTCTATAAGGATTAGTTTTAAATAGAAGTCTAGTATTTTTAAAAATCCATATTTTTAAAATAGGTATTTCGGTTGATGCATCTTTTGTATTGTTTTAGTTTCTAGAAAGCTGCAGCCAAATTATGAGAGAGACAGTACATATATTTGGTAAATTTATGCACATTTCTTTAGAAAAATTTAACAAATATGATTATGTTCACATTTTTCTTTTTGTAGGCAAGGGAGTAAAGAGTTTATTAAGAAACAAGAAAACGAGAAAAGTACATGGTCTGAGGTATGGATGCTGGCATGCTGCAGAATGAGAGGCGGACGTGGGGCCCAAGGGAGGGTTTTTAAAAGTCTATTCTTTTCCCCCTTCATAATGTTGGGGGAGGGGCTCCAGCTGTTTGCTGTTCTGATTGGTTGTCTCACTTGTCAGTTTTCAGGGGCCAATAGTGAGGCCTTTTGAGGGTATCCAGGGCTTTCCCTTGACCCCAAATGGGATTTTACAAAACATTTTAGAATATGACTCACTGTAGCTAAAATTGATGCTACTTAATAATAGACAATGTGAGTTAACGAAAAACTCCTGTTAGGAATATTTTTCTTTTTATCAGGGAGTTTACATTTTACTACTAAAGTTCATTTCTGTAAAATGCCTTTTACAGCTTGAAAATGTTACTTTGTCTGCCAGTTTTATTCTTTTTTGTCCACTACCTATAGTGAAATTTTATATTTTGCATTTCTATTTCACTCATTAATAAACTTTCGTTAAATAGATTTAGTAATGCTGGAATTTGTCAATTTTTTTTAGCTTGGTTATTCTGTAATTAGGTGATTAAAAACTTTTCAGAGATTTACCTTAGAATATAGGAAAACTAATTTGAATCTCTAAATTGAAATTTTGATTTTCAAAAATCAGGGATCACTCTGGATAAAAAAATAATTTGATTCAACAAACATTTACCATACATCTGTTATGTACCAGATCCTTGAAGAATTCACAATGAATTCAGAGATAATTTTTACCTTTCCATATTTGCAATTAGCTTCTTAACATTAGCAGTTTACTATCAATATCCTGCAATTTCCTGCTGCACAGTAAGTTCTTGTTGATAAGTCTCTTGCATTGCGAAGACAGGAGTTAAGTAACAAATGATCCTGGTCTAATCTCTTTGTGAACACAGTAATAACTGACCTCCTGACAAACAAATAATCATATGTCAACAGAAGGGTCTTTATCAGCACATGGAATATATGCTCTTATAAATATATTGAATATTTTCAGCAGGAGGTCTGTGGTCTAAGATTGCTTGCGAAAAACAAACCTGAAATTTTTGGGTTTATGGGAAATGGCTTACTGAAAAATGTCACATAACCTGTTTATCTATTTGAATAGAAAACCATTATATTTTATTACTGACTTGGTTCTGCTGTGTAAATATGGATATCAAACAAATCCTTTAATAGCAATCTCTACTTTTAACTTGGATAAGAATATGTATTCAGTGTTGGTTGAATGGACCTGAGGAAACACACAGAAAGTCCTGGACACCTCTTTGCTTAACCTTTGACTCTTAAAAGTGTATATCCTTGAAATTATTAGTAAATTATTACTAAAGATGAAAAGTGGGTTAAGGTCTCTAATTTGTGTGAGTTTGAATTGACAATCTGATTAGTTAGCTCATATGCTTCTCATAAACATGTGTTAGCTCATATGACTAACAAGTGTTTGGTGGTACTGGGATAAAACATTTTTTAATTAACTAAGTTATACACAAAAAGAGATTTGCTTTCTTGTCAACTTCTTCTGGCAAGCAGAGAAGATACTGTTTTTTAAAAAATCTATAAAACACACCTGGGTTTTCTGCAGTTTTTTTCCTCTCTTCAGTTTCCTTTACAACATTTCTAATTTAGATAACATTTTTTCAGTATAATAATATCTGTGATTTAGCTAATAAGCCTAGCAGTTTTTTTATTTAACTGAAGTATCCCGGGTGACATGTGGTTTAAAAATAATCAGGGTGTTGTACACATTGGATAGATTGCCTGTTTTATTAATATGTATCAATAGAACTGATTAAAACTTAAAAAAAAAAAATCAGGGTGGGAGAGCCAAGATGGCAGAGTACGGACTAGCAGGCTGCAATCCTTCTCCAGAAACTGCGAGAAGGTAAGCAGGTTTACCTGGCAGAAGCGAAGACACAGGACCACAGGGGCAATTGGAGAGGGCAGCTAGAGAGGGTACACAGTAAGCTAGGAGCAAGGGAACCCATAGGAGATAGGTCACTCAAGACATCTCAGAGGGAGAGGGAAACCAGGGAGGTGACTTGACTGGAAGAACCGGTGCTCAGCCAGTTCCAAGAGTTAGGAAAGCCCCCAGGGAACAGAGGTGCATCCTGGTACCCAGTAGGCTCTTAAGGTGGGGGAGCTTTGGAGCAAAAAGGTGTGGGGGACAAGCACCCAGCCAACTCAGAGGGAGAGAGGTGTATGGAGGAGAGGAGATTGGGTGGGCAGACCAGGAAAAAAAATGATAGCAGCTGGTGCTGTAGCACCGCTGGGGAGAGGGGAGGGGGAAACTGAACAAGCAGGCTATCATGCCCATCCACCCTGGGAGAGAGAGGAACTGGGTCATTGAGGTGGTGGTGACAGGTGCCTAACAGCTTGGGAGAAAGGGAAGCCAGGAGAGGCAGCCAACAAAACGTCAGAAGTCTAACTTGTCTGAGGGAAAACAAGGCAAGCAGAGGCAGATTACAAAGCTACAGAAGCCTTGAGAAGCCTAACTTAACTGGTGGAGTGGGTGTAGCTCAATGGTTGAATGCCTGCTTCACATATAAGAGGTCCTGGATTCAATGAATGCCTGTTTCACAGGACACTCTATATTAATAAAAGGGGGTAATTTATCAAGAAGAAAGAACAATCATAAATATTTATGCATCTAAACTGGGTGCCCCCAAATACATGAGACAAACAATGGAAAAACTAAGGGGAGAAACAGATGCCTCTACAATTATAGTGGGGGACTTTAATACATCATTATCACCATTATATAGCACATATTGACAGAGGGTTAATAAAGAAACAAAGACCTTGAATAATACATTAGAGGATTTAGGCCTAATAAACATATACAGAACATTACACCCAAATAAAGCAGGATATACATTCTTCTGAAGTGCACATGGCTCATTCTCCAGCATAGACCATATGTAGGTCACAGAACAAGTTTTAATGAATTTAGAAAGATTGAAATTATACAAATCAATTTCTCTGACCACAACAGAATGAAGCCAGAGATTAATAAGGGGCAGAATAAACACAAAGATTTGGAAGTTAAACAATATACTCAAACAATCAGTGGGTCAAGGAAGAAATTGCAAAAAAAAAAAAAAATCAGTAAATACCTTGAAACAAATGAAAATGAGAACACAACATGTCAAAACCTATGGGATGCAGCAAAAGTAGTGCTGAGAGGGAAATTTATAGCTATAAATGTTTATATTATAAAATATGAAAGAGCAGAAATCAAAGACCTAACTATACACCTGTAAGAACTAGAAAAAGATCAAACGAATCCCAGAGCAAACAGAAAGGAGGAAAACAAAGATCAGAGCAGAATTAAATGAAATTGAGAGTAAAAAAAACACCAGAAAAAATTACCAAAACTAGAAGCTTGTTCTTTGAGAAGATTAATAAATTTGACAAACCCTCAGCTAGACTAACAAAGAAAAATGAAAGAAGATACAAATAAATAAAATAAAAAATGAGAGATGGGATATCTCCACTGGTCCCACAGAAATAAAGAGTATCATAAGAGAATATTTTGAAAAATTGTATGCCAACAAGATGGGTAACTTAAATGAAATGGACAAATTTCTAGAAACACACAAGCAGCCCACATTGATGGAAGAAGAAATATAAGAACTGAACAAACCTATCACAAGTAACAAGATTGAATTACTCATCAAAAACATTCCAACCAAGAAAAGGCCAGGACTAGATGGCTCATGGAGGAATTCTACCAATCATTCCAGAAAGAACTAACACCAATCCTGATTAAACTCTTCCAAAAAATAGAAGTGGAGGCAGCATTACCTAACGCACCCTATTATGCCAACATCACCCTAATACCTAAACCACATAAAGATGCCAGAAGAAAACTACAGACCAATCTCTCTGATGAACCTAGATGCTAAAATCCTCAACAACATACTTGCCAGTTTTACACAACACATTGTATTAGTCAGCCAAAGGGATGCTAATGCCAATACCAGAAGTCTGTTGGCTTTTATAAAGGGTATTTATTTGGGATAGAAACTTAAAGTTACCAGGCCAGAAAGAGTCCAACTTAAAGTATTGTAAGAGGTACTTTCTCACCCAGAGACTGTTGCCACCCTTTGATGCAAGATGGTGGGCAATGTCTGTGAGGGTTCAGCCTTCCTCCTTCCTCTTAAGGCTCCATGGTCCCCGCTTCTACTGATTTCAACTGTTGGCTGGCATAAGGCTCATCAATCTCCCCGGGGCTCATTTCTTTCCAGGCCCAGCTGCTTTGTTCTCTCCACAAGGCCAGCTGTAGACTATCAGGTTCATCTCTCTTCCTGGGGCCAGGTCTATGGAGCACTCTCTTTTCCTGAGTATCTACTTCTGTCTGTCCTTCTCCATGTATTACTCTCCTGTTGTTGAATGAGCATCCATTTATATAACCCACAGCTCTAGGCTAGCTGTAGGCAGGGACTTAAACCAAGTGGGCCTAATGATGTTGTCAAATAAAAGCCCTAATTTTGATCTAATAAAGTAAAAGTGAAACCTCCGAGTCTAATGCAATCTAATATGCCCAGAGGAACATACCAGTTTCCAAACACAATCCAACATCTATTTTTTAGAATTTGTAAACAATACCAAACTGCCACACATATATAAAGAATTATATGCCATGATGAAGTGTGTTTTGTCCTTGGTATGCAAGGATATTTTGACATAAGAAAATCAATCAATGTAATACAACATATTAATATATCAAAAGAAAAAAACACACATGATCATTTCTATTGGTGCAGAAAAAGTATTTGATAAAATACAGCAACCTTTCTTGATAAAAATACTTCAAAAGATAGGAATAGAAGGAAACTTCCTCAACATGATTAAGGGTATGTATGAAAAAAACCACAGCTAACATCATACTCAATGGTGAAATGCTAAAAGCTTTCCTTCTAAGATCTGGAATGAGACAAGGATGCCTACTGTCACTGCTCTCATTTGACATTGAGTTAGAAGTACTTGCTTGAGCACTTAGTCAAGAAAAAGAAATAAAAGGTATCCAAATTGGAAAGAAAGGAGTAAAAATTTCACCATTTGCAGATGATATGATCCTATACATAGAAAGCTTCAAAAAATCTACAACAAACTTCTAGAGCTGATAAACAAGTTCAGTAAAGTGGCAGGCTATAAGGTCAACACACAAAAATCAGTTGCATTTCCGTACACTAAGAAAAAGCAACTCGAAGATGAAATAAAGAAAAAAATTCCATTTACAATAGTAACTAAAATAATCAAATATCTAGAAATAAACATAACTAGAGATGTAAAGGACTTGCTCACAGAAAACTGCACAACATTGTTGAAGGATCTCAAAGAATACCTATATAAATGGAAGAATATTCCATGTTCATGGATCGAAAAACTGAACATCATTAAGATGTCTATCCTACCCAAATTGATTTACAGATTTAACACAATCCCAATCAAAATTACAACATCATTTTTTACTGAACTGGAAAAATGAATTATAAAATTTATTTGGAAGTGCAAGGGGCCTCAAATAGCCAAAAATATACTGAAAAAGAAAAATGAAATAGGAGGAATCACACTACCTGACTTTAAAGCATACTACAAAGCTACAAGTAGTCAAAACTGCATGATATTGGCACAAGAATAGCTATACGGACCAATGTAACTCCATTGAGAGTTCTGCTATAGATCGTCCTATATACAGTCAACTGACATTCGACAAGGCCACCAAGCCCACTCAACTGGGACAGAATGGCCCCTTTAACAAATGGTGCTGGGAGAACTGGATATCTGTATCCAAAAATAATGAGAAAGAAACACCATCTCATGCCCTATACAAAAATTAACTCAAAATGGATCAAAGATCTAAATATAAGAGCCAATACCATAAATCTCTGAGAAGATAATGTAGGGAAGCATATAAAAAAAGCTCATATTAAGAAATGGTTTCATAAACTTTACACCCAAATCATGAGCAATGAAACAAAAAACTAGATAAATGGGACATCCTCAAAATTAAAATATTTTGCATCTCAAAAGAGTTTGCCAAGAAAGTGAAAATGCAGCCTACTCAATGGGAGAAAATATTTGGGAACCACATATCTGATAAGGGTCTAATATCCAGTATATATAAAGAAATCCTACATCTTGAAAATAAAAAGACAAACAACCCATTTAAAAAATGGCAAAAGATTTTTTATAGGCACTTTTCCAAAGAAGAAATACAAATGGCTAAAAAGCACATGAAAAGATGCTCAACATCACTAGCTATTAGGGAAATGCAAATCAAAACTACAATGAGATATCATCTTACACCTGTTAGAGTGGGGGGCCATTAAAAAAACAGAACTATAAGTGTTGAAGAAGATGTGGAGGATTGGATACCCTCATCCACTGCTGCTGCAAACGAAGAACAATGCGGCCATTATGAAGGATAGTTTGGAGGTTCCTCAGGAAGCTAACTATAGAATTGCCATAAGATACAGAAATCCCACTGCTGGATATATACTTAGAAGAATTGAAAGCAGGGAAATGAACAGATATGTGCACAACAATGTTCATAGCGGCATTATTCACTCTTGCCAAAAGTTGGAAGCATCCCATGTGTCCATCAACAGAAGAATGGATAAGCAAAATGTGGTTTGTACATACAATAGAATATTACTCAGTTGTAAGAAGGAATGAAATATTGACACACGGAACAACATGAATGAATCTTTAAGATCTTATGTTGAGAGAAGTAAGTCACTGAAGGACAAATATTGCATGACCTCACTGATATGATCTAATCA
Organism: Chaetophractus vellerosus; assembly: GCA_004027955.1. NCBI lineage: Eukaryota > Metazoa > Chordata > Mammalia > Cingulata > Chlamyphoridae > Chaetophractus > Chaetophractus vellerosus. The sequence goes on from PVKH010004397.1 coordinate 12,176, forward strand.
TATTGAGCAGACTTACAGAGATACAGTCTGGAAGATAGGTTATCAGGAGACAAAAAGAAAGTAAATTGTGGGCAGAACCTATGATAAAGTGGAAAGGGGTGGTTTGGCAGTGGCTGGGGGTGATGGTATTGCGGGGATGTGAGTGGGGTTAATAGTGTTGGAACATGATGCTAAGCAGGGTGGGGCAGTTGGGTTGGACTATCCATGGAACTGGGAGGAGGACTGGAGGGGCAAACAGGTGAACTCTGGGTATTTCTTTCTTTTGGCAGGTGTGGCATTGCATTGGAGATGGTGGGATGTGTGGGAGGTGGTGCGCCTGGGGCATGCTTCTATGGAATACAAATGTGTTCATCTTGTCATAGGGTGTTGTCTCAGCGAGTGGAGACCCACACAATAAACAAGAAAATATCAATCTCCCATACTGGGGAGTCCTGCTGCATTCTCAAACAGAGGGGCAGGAATCTCTTGAGTACATAGGCAATGCATAAAAGAAAAAAGAACAGACTAGTATGTCAAACCCTCAATATTAGTGCATGTAATTATGAACCTTATTCTTGAAAAATTAAAGGTTAGTGATTGCTATAGGTTCTGGGGGGTGGGGGAGAGAGTAAGTGGAACATAGGGCATTGGAATTTTTCTGCATGATTTTGCAATGACGGATACAGGCCATTGTATATTAGGTCAAAATCTATAAAAGTATACAATGCGAAGTGTAAACCATAACTTAAACCCTTTACCATAGTTAGTAGCAGTGATTCAGTGTCTGTTCATCAATTGTAGCAAATATACCATACTCATGTAAGATGTTGATGGGGGAGAATGTGAGATGGGGAGCGGGAAGGGTATGTGGGATCCCTTGTATTTTTTTAATCAATTTTTAAATACATATTAGTAAATCATGCAATTCCTCCAAGGTGTACAATCAATGGTATTTGCTATAATCCCATAATTTTGCTTTCATCACTTCAATCATTATTAGAGCATTTTCATTATTTCAATAATAATAATAATAATAATAAACAAAACAATGAAAGAAACAATAAAATTATTCACCTCTCAATCTTTCTATACTTTCTCCCCTGTACATAGCTGCTGTTCTGGCTATTCTATCCAAAATGTATAATCAATGGCTTTTAATATAATCACAATGTTGTACATTCATAATCTGAAAAATTCTAGAAAAATTTCATTACTCCAAAAAAAAGACTCCAAACCCCTTAGCATTCTTTCCTCAGACCTACCTAACAACTAAACTCTCATCTTTATGAATTGATTTATATTTGCATTTTATATAAATGCAATCATACAATATGTAGTACTCTCTATCTGGTCTCCTTCACTTAGTACAATGTGTTTTTTTGTCTGATATTAACATTGTGTAGTATTAACTTATATTTGTTCAGCTTCAAGGAAAAATGGTCTTATATCTGCAATTCTACTCATTCATATTTCATATATTTATTTCACATAATATATTTAGTTCATCATAGGGCAATCATACAGTATTTGTCCTTTTGTTTCTTCTGGCTTGCTTCACTCCATGTAATGACCTCCAGGTTCATCCATGTTGTCAAATGTTTCATGACTTCATTTCTTCTTACTGCTGCATATATTTCATCATGTGTATACTCCACAATTTGTTTATCCAGTCATCAGTTGGTGGATACTTGGGTTGTTTCCAAATTTGGGCTATCATGAATAATGCTGCTATGAACAACAGTGTGCAGATATCTATTTGTGTCACTGCTCTGTTATTTTGGGTGTATACCCAGCGATGGTATTGCTGGGTCCCATGGCAAGTCTATAGTCAAATTCATTAGGAACTGCCAAACAGTCCTCCACAGTGGCTGTATCATTGTACATTCCCACTAACAGTGAATAAGCATTCCTATCTCTCCAAATCCCCTTTAACATTTACAGTTTTCAGACTTTTTAATAGCAGCCAGTCTAATAGGTGTGAAATGATAGCTCATTGTAGTTTTGATTTGCATTTCCTTAATCACTAGTGATGTTGAAAATGTTTTCATGTATTTCTTTGCCATTTGTAGTTTTTCTTTGGACAGCTATCTTTTCAAGTCTTTTGCCCATTTTTTAGTTAGATACTCTGTCTTTTTATTGTTGAATTGTATGATCTCCTTATATATCATAGATATTAAACCCTTATGAGATATGTGTTTACCAAATATTTTCTCCCATTGAGTTGGCTGCCTTTTCACCCTTTTGGCAAATTCCTTTGAAGTGCAAAAGTGTTGAATTTTGAGGAGGTCCCATTTATCTATTTTTTCTTCTGTTGCTCTTGCTTTGATTGTAAGGTTTAAGAAACTACCTCCTACCACAAGGTCTTGAAGATGTTTTCTTACATTTTCTTCTAGGAGTTTTATGGTTGTTCTTTTTATATTTAAGTCCGTGATCCATTTTGAGTTAATTTTTGTGTAAGATGTGAGATAGGAGCCCCCTTTGGATATGGCTATCTAGTTGTCCCAGCACCATTTGGTGAATAAGCTGTTCTGGTCCAGCTGGAGGGGCTTAACAGCCTTGTCGAAAATCAGTTGACTGTTGATGTAAGGATCAATTTCTGAGTTCTTGAATTGGTTCCATTCGTCAATCTATCTGTCCTTATGCCAGTGCCATGCTGTTTTTACCACTGGAACTAAGTAATATGCTTTAAAGACAGGAAGTGAGAGTCCTCCAACTTTGTTATTCTTTTTAAAGACATTTTTGGCTATTTGGGATCTCTTACCCTTCCAAATAAATTTGATTCTTGGCTTTTTGATTTTGCAAAAAAAAGGCTGTTTGGATTGCCTTGAATCTGTAAGTTTTGGCAGGATTGACATCTTATCAATATTTAGTCTTCCAAGCCATGATGAACACAGAATGTCCTTCATTTATTTAAGTCCTCTTCAGTTTCTTTTAGCAAGTTTTGTAGTTTTCTGAATATAGGCCCTTTATTTACTTTCTTAAGTTTGTTCGTAAACATTTGATTGTTTTAATTGCTATTATAAATGGAATTTTTTTCTGATTTCCTCCTCAGATTACACATCAGTAGTGTATAGAAAAGCTACTGATTTTTGCGTATTAATCTTGTATCCTGCCACTTTGCTGAAATTGTTTATTAATTCTAGTAGCTTTTTTGTGGATTTTTCAGAATTTTCTAGATATAAGATCATGTCATCAGTGAACAGTGAAAGTTTTATTTCTTCCTTTTCTATTTGGGTGCCTTTTATTTCTTTGTCTAGCCTAATTGCTCCAGCTAGACATTCCATCACAATATTGAATAATAATGGTGACAGTGGGCATCCTTGTCTTGGTCCTGATCCCAGTGGGAAAACTTTCATTCTTTCACCATTGAGTACAATGCTAGCTGTAGATTTTTCATATATGCACTTTACCACATTGAGAAAGCGTCTTTCTATTCCTATCTTTTGGAGTGTATTTATCAAGAAATGGTGCTGTATTTTGTCAAATCCCTTTTCTGCATCAATTGAGAGGAGCATGTGATTTTTCTTCTTCAATTTATCAATGTGGTTTATTATGCTAATTGATTTTCTTGTGTTGAACCATCCTTGCAAACCTGGGATAAAATCCACTTGATCATGGTGTATAATTTTTTAAATGTGCTTTCGGATTCTGTTTGCAAGTATTTTGTTGAGGATTTTTGCATCTATATTCATTAGAGATATTGGTATGTAATTTTCTTTTTTTTTTTTTGTAGTATCTTTGTCTGGTTTTGGTTTTAGGATGATGTTGGCTTCACAGAATGAGTTTGCCTGCATTCTTTTCTATTCAATTTTTTGGAAGAGCTTGAGCAAGAACAGTATTATTTCATCTTTGAATGATTGGTAGAATTCACCTACGAAGCCATCAGGTTCTGGGCTTTTCATCTTTGGGAGGTTTTTGATGAATGTTTCAATCTCTTTACTTGTGATTGGTTTTGTAGCAGTTTGATATTGTTTATGAATTCCAAAAATAGATATTGGATTATCTTTGTAAACTGGCCTGTTTCTCTGGGTATATTAGATTATATTGAATTCAGAGATTTCACTTTTATTTGATTAAATAATGATTATGGCTTTGGTTGGGCCACGTCAGTAGTATGTTGCATCCCTAGCTCCTTTCATGGGTAGGGTCTCACAGGGAAACTGCACTGCAGAGGAGGGAGTTTGGAGTTTAATGCTGGAGTTCCAGGAAGTAAATACACAAGAAGTTGATAACGTGAGGAGAGAGAGAAGTCTCCATTAGATATGGCAGAGGCCCTGGGAAGAGAGACTAGCCATTCACTTGATAGTTTACAGCTGGCCTTGTGGAGAGAGCAGAGCAGCTGAGCTCAGAGATAAATGAGCCCTGAGAGAGAGATGAGACTTATCCCCGCCTACAGCTAATATTGGAAGAAGCTGGGACTACAGAGCTTTAAGAGGGAGAAGACTGAACCCTTGCAGACATCAGCAGCCATCTTGCTCCAACATGTGGCAACAGACTTTGGTGAGGGAAGTAACTAAAGCTTTATGGCCTGGTAACACACAGATTCTACTCCAGGTAAATATCCTTTATAAAAGTCAACGGATTTCTGGTATTTTGCATCAGCACCTCTTTGGCTGACTAATACAGGTTTATTGAGGTCTTCTATTTCTTCTAAAGTCAGTGTAAGTGGTTTATATGTTTCTAGGAATTTGTCCATCTCATCTACATTTTCTAGTTTTTTTACATCTAGTTGTTCATAGTATTCTCTTATGATCTCTCTTATTTCTATGGGGTCAGTAGTAAAGTCCTTCCTCTCATTTCTGGTTTTATTTATTTGTGTCTTTTCTCTTTTTTCCTTTGTCAGTCTTGCTAAGGGTTTGTTGATTTTGTTGATCTTCTCAAAGAACCAACTTTTGGTTTTGTTGATTCTTTTTACTGTTTTTTTTTGTTCTCAATTTCATTGATTTCTGTTCTGATCTTTACTATTTCTTTCTGTTGTCTTGGTTTAGGGATTAATTTGCTGTTCTTTTACTAGTTCTTCCAGATGTGCAGTTAGAGTTTCAATTTTAGCTCTTTCTTCTTCTTTAATGTAAACTTTGAGGGCTATAAGTTTCCTTCTCAGCATTGGCTTTGTGGTGTCCCATAGTTTTTGATATGTAGTGTTCTCATTTTCATTTGTCTCAAGATATTTCCTGAATTCTTTTGCAATTTCTTCTTTGACCCACTCATTTAAAAGTGTGTTGTTTAATATCCATATATTTATAAATTTCCCTTTTTCTGTCCATAATTGATTTCCAGTTTCATTCTGTTATGATCAGAGAAATTGTTTTATATAATTTCAATGTTTTTTAAATTTATTGAGACTTGTCTTGTGACCCAACATGTGGTATATCTTGGAGAAGGATCAATGAGCACTTGAAAATATGTATATCCTGCTGTTTTGGGGTGCAAAGCGCTATAGATCTCTGTTAGGTCTAGTTCATTTATCATATTATTTCAGTTCTCTATTTATTCATCCTCTGTCCAGATGTTCTATCCAATACTGAGAGTGGTGTATTGAAGTCTCCAACTATTATTGTAGAGACATCTATTTCTCCCTTCAGCTTTGCCAGTATGTGCCTCATGTATCTTGGGTCACTGAGGTTAGGTGCATAAATATTTAGAATAGTTATTTGTTCTTGTTGAATTGTCCCTTTTATTAATATATAATGACCTTCTTCATCCCTTATAACAATTTTACATTTGAAATCTATTTTGTCCGATATTAATGTTACTACTCCAGCTCTTTTTTGGTTACTATTTGCATGGAATATCTTTTTCAAACCTTGTACTTTTAGCCTGGTTGTGTCCTTCCATTTGAGGTGAGTCTCTTGTAATCAAAATAGAGATGGGTCATATTTTTTAATCCATTCTAACATTCTGTGTCTTTTGATTGGAGAGTTCATGCCATTAACATTCAATGTTATAACTGTAAAGGCATTACTTACTTCATCCATTTTGACCTTTGTCTTTGAGTTGTCATATCATATTATAGTCTATTTTTTTACCCTTTCTAATATTCTTCATTTCTACACTTTCTCCAAGTTTCTCACCCTTGTTTTTTTCTTTTCAGGCTGCAGCACTCCCTTTAGTATTTCTTGTAATTCTGGTCTTTTGAGAACACATTCTTTTAGATTTTGTTTGTCTATGAAGATTTTAAACACACCGTCATTTCTGAAGGACAGCTTTGCTGGATACAGAATTCTTGGCTGGCAGTTTTTCTCCTTCAATACCTTAATTACATCATGCCACTTTCTTCTCTTCTTCATGGTTTCTGATGAGAGGTCAGCACTTAATCTTACTGAAGTTCCCTTGTATGTGATGCGTTGCTTTTCTCTTGCTGCTTTCAAAATCTTCTCTTTATCCCTGATATTTGTCATTATGAATAGTAGGTGTTTCAGGGTAGGTCTATTCATGTTTATTCTGTTTTGAGTATGTTGTCTTTGGACATTGACGTTTATGTCTTTCATAACGGTAAGGAAGTTTTCAGAAATTATTTCCTCAAATATTCTTTCTGCCTCTTTTCCATTTTCTTTTCCTTCTGGGATGCTGATAATATGTATGTTTTTGCATTTCATGTTGTCATTCAATTTCCTAAGACCCTGTTCCACTTTTTCCATTCTCTTCTCTTTCTGTTCTCCTGTCTTTTCCAGTTCAGATGTTCTGTCTTCAAAATCACTAATTCTGTCTTCAATCGTTTCAAAAATGCTCTTATGTGCCTCTAATGTAGTTTGAATCTCATCCATCATGTCTTTCATTCCCAGAAGGTCAGTTACTTTTCTTTGCAGACTTTCAAATTGTTCTTTATGCTCACCCAGTGTCTTCTTAATATCCTTTATCTCTTTAGTCATATTTTCTTTCAATTCTTTAAAATGGTTTATAAGAGTTGTGTGATTATCACTGATTAATTGTCTCCAATCCTGAATCTCTTCAGGATATTTGGTTTGTTCCTTTGGCTAGGTCATCTCTTTCTTTCTCCTAGTATGGTTTGTAATTTTTTGCTGATGTCTAGGCATCTGATATGTTGGTGAATTTACTCTGTTGGCCAATTTCTCTCTCTTGCCTATTTGTTATTATTTTTTCACAGTTTTTTGATATTTGGTCAACTTATCCTAAGTCTTTAAAATTTCCCAGCTTAAATTACCAAGAACTGTGCCCAGGACTTGCTAATGGGGTGTAGACTTTCTCCCAGGGGGTGGGTAAAAACAGTTTCTGTCCAAGTATTTCCAGACTGGCCAGCAGATTGTGCTTATTGACACACATTTCCACAGTGGTTGTAGCATTCCTTTGTTTTTTTGGGCCAAAGCCGAGATTCAAAGTGGGGTCCGCTGGCAGAATTCACTGAACAGAAGCCCCCCAACTACCCCTTACCCTTTTCCCTTTAATAGTGGGCAGGAAGGAAAATGTCTGCTACCCTCTCACTCAGCTTCAATGTCCACGGGTTTTACCACAGGGAGAGGAGCCTTTCCTGGTGGCCAAGAGGTTTAGTAACTCACAGGTTATAGTTTTGGCTTCTTCATCTCTCTGCCCTCAACTCCTGGGAGTTGTGAAGGGCTGTCTTAGTCTGCTGACCCCCAAAGCAGGTCCCTCTGGTAGCTTTAGACTTTTTCTCCATTGTTTTTGTGAGAGCGCTGAGCTTTATCTGCTAATCCAATGCCGTATTCTGACAATTCCCTTGTATTTTTGATGTGATGTTTTTGTGACCTAGAGCTTCTTCGAAGATAAAGTGAAGAAAGAATGAGACACTGGGGAAACATACAGAAGAAATTGTCAGTATACATAAAAGATGGCAGATCTTGCTTGTATGATGGAAGGCACAATGCAAAAAAAATTGGTTTTGGCTTGTTTTAGGTAAGGTTTTGGTTTGCAGAAATGTTGCAGCTGTTGCAGGGGTGGACCATTAGTGCAGAGTGTCGGTGGTTAGGGGGGTGTGTAGTGAAAGCATGCCTCTATGGAATATGAATATGTTTATGTGGTCCTGGGGTGTTGTCATGGTGGGTGGAGATCCACACAATAACCAACAAAATGTTAAGTTCCCATCCTGGGGAACAATCTTTTCCTTTCTTGTCCTAGAGATTTTAGAATATAAACCAAGAGTTCTAATAATGTGTTTCCACAGTCATGCAGAACATTTTTTACCATAGTAAGAGAATTAAGTCAAATCATATGGAAGTAAGGACAAGAGGGAAATGGAAACAAAGTAGTTCCAGTAACGTATGCACATAATCTTACAATGTGGAATGGCACACAACCAACCTAGGAATTATTTCCCATCCGAATTCCAAGAATATTACAACTATTTTATTAAGTCAATGGAAGAGATAAGAGCTGCACATAGAAGTTGAGTAGGAGCACAGGAAAGATTCCATTCCCAGGCACAAGATATATAGGGCATTTCAGAGGCAAGTGACTTACAATGTGCACGCTTTAGACTAGCGAGAGCTAAAGTAGTAGAGATTCATTTTACCCTAACTTTGAACTGAGCTTGCAAATTCTCTACCTGTTATTAAAGAGACTATTTACAACTGGACTGAAATAGAACAAGATTATAGAGGAATAGAAATGATAAGTGAATTAGAAACCATGACTAAGAGTGGAATGAGGACAACAGAAATAACCCCTAACTTTCTGGACTTGGTGACTGGGTACATTCTGAGAACATTAGCCAAAATAAAAAAAAGAAAAGTTAAAAAGAGGAAATTTTGTAAAAACGATTGGTTCCATTTGTGATATTATGTCACAGTTCAGATGATTCCATAAAAAATGTTATGTTCTAATTGCTAACATTGTCTTATGATAAATCATGACTAATAATCAGTTGTCTAAAATGAAAATCTAAGAAGTATATAAAAATGACTATAAGAAATTAATGTTTGAAGGAAAAATATATCAGAGATGAGAAGCCTTTTATATGAATTCTATATGAATTTAAAAACATTGTGATAGAGAGGGCCTTGAACAAGAGAGATTATTGTGTCATTCTCTTTGTAGGATCAACTACATGTTTACTCATGAGAAATAAAATTTGGGTTTTCACTCACAGCTATTTTCTAAAGCTAAAAACTACTAAAGATTACTCAGTGGTCCCAGATGGCTTAATATTATTGAACATATGCATTTTGTTTCTTAAGAATTAGTGCAAGAATCAGGTTTTTTTGGTGCTAAGAAAACTACTTGCACTCCTAGTAGGGAAAGACAGATCCAACATACACATTCTTCATTGAATGTTCATCTGGAATAGTCCCATCATTTCCTACATGATGGAACCTAGCACAAAATTGGTAAGCGACTTGCCTAAGGACCACAATCTCCCAGTTGCTACTTCAGTGGTTTTCTAGGATGCATGTTGTCTAAGGAATGGTCACTTCATTCTTTACATCTTCTCCTTGAGCTGTTTTAGGTAATAGAAACGGTTATTTAGTAAGTTGCTGGTATCTATCAAGATAAGATGATTTATTTTGTATTTTAACTCCCAGACATCAAAATAATTTCCCTTGTTTGGAAAGAGAGAATTGATTATCATGTTAAAATCTCCTTTTACCTTTGGTGACTAGCACAGGTGTCAGGTTGGTGTACAGTTGATGCAGTTTATTTGTTGAATTAGTTTAAATATATATCTTATAATTCTGAAGCCTGAATATCTATTTTAATGTGGTTGTGCATAATGTTATTTTAATATATAGATTCAACCTGCATTCATTAACATAGCAATAAGGAGGACTTTAACATATAACACCTTGTATATTTATTTAAGGAAGCTATGATCCCTTAAAGCTCTGAGTAATTACATATTTCAGACTTTAAAATTACATTCCATTTGAATAATTCAAGGAACACAATAAATAATGTTTTGCAGTGTATGCACATTGAAGTAAAACAAACTTTAAGAAATAAAATCAAACTAGGAAAACAGAAATGAACATTATAACCACTGTTTTTCATGTAATCTGGGCACTGAGTATATGCAAATGCTTTTTTTTCTTTCTTAATTGAGAAGGACACATATATGAACAGGGGATTTCCCCTGCAATATATGAAAAGCAAAGTTTATGGGAGAGAATCATATGGGATTTAAGTTTTAAGGAGTAGAACAGGTATATTCCATACTTGATCAGATTTTCAAATTATCTCAAGTTAAGGCATAATTTCTCTGTTTTTTTTTTTTTTCTGGCAAGAAAACAGCTTTTATTTTTCAAAAGCAGATTTTTTTTCTTGTTAAAATAACTAAAATGTCAAGAAAATGATATGAAGGAAATTGTTTGGAAAATTGCTAAAAGAATCATAGACATAAACCTGAAATGTGTTCTTAAAATGTCTTAAAACTTTAAATTAATGCAGGGACAGGTGTTCTGCCAAAGTTTGTCTCAGTCTTTACATACACAAAAATTAGTTTACGTTTGACTACTATTTTGGTCAGTGTTTCAATATTAGCCCTTTATTGTTAGGCCTTCAGATCATTTGTATAGCCATTTTTTCATTTAGTTTTATTCCAATCTATAAATTTCTATTTTATTTTTATGAAATATCTGAAACTTGATTTGTTGAATTTTGAGGCAATGTGTATAACAAACATGGTTAGAGCTTTCATTTGGCAGACTTCATTTTAGACTTGTTGGGTTCAAATGAGACAAAATAATTGAATGTTCTTTTTGATATATAATGGAAACATCTTTGAAAATTATTTTTAAGTAGCCTAAGCATTTAAATTTTAAACTCACATATAATTCTTCAGTGCTCATTATGTCCAAAATGCCTTTAAAGCATATATAAAAGGGGGCTGATGTGGATCAAATGGTTGGGCGTCCGTTTCCCATATGGAGGAAACTGGGTTCGACCCCTGGGGCCTCCTGGTAAATTAAAGAAAAATATAGAAGATGCACGGGCATGCCATCAGGCCCCATGAGCAGGTGAACTGTCTGGCCCCATGAGCATGTGAGCCCCCAGGCCCCGCTGAACCATGCAGCAAGATGATGATGTAACAGGAGAGAGACCCAGGGGCAAGCCAAGATGAGATGCACCAAAAAACCAGGAACTGAAGTGGTGCTGGTGGCAGAACGCCTCTCTCCCACATTGGAGGTTCCCAGGACCGAATCCTGGTGAAGACAGGAGGAGAAGGATGAGAGGAGAGGGTAGAAAAGAGACAGAGAGAATTGCCCAGCGAATGGACACAAAAATGGGGGGAGGTGGGGGATGATAAAAAAAGTAAATGAATCTTTGAAAAAAAAAAGAATATATAATACT
>PVKH010004398.1:6921-23677 GCA_004027955.1 Chaetophractus vellerosus
AAGGATCTCGTGGCACCCTGGCTGGCCTCTCCTCCTTTCCCTCATCAGCTTAGCATATAACTGGCCCACATTCCCACTGTAAATCTGTGAACTCAGTTTCAAAGAGAGCAGATTAACCCTCATGCACGTACTGAGAGCATGTTATGTCTGTATCAGTCTCTCTGGTGGCAGCCTGAAGGTACTGAACCAGGAATTCATCATAGGCTCACCATCCCAGAACTTGCCCTGAATATAGAGGCAGCTTGCAAAACTCCTACAGAACTCTGTGAGACCTACAGTGCAGTGCTCAGACTGAGTAAGCACTGTTTCCTAGGGAAGGTGGTACCTTCAGATCTAGGGCTACAAACACATGCCCAGGACTAGACACACACACAGAAAGGACCAGGAGAACTCTATGCTTTCACCTATAGTTCTTCTCTAAATTCACTGTATGAGTAAAGTCTGAAGGAAAACACTTGCACAGGCCAGTGTGCAAAGAATGGGAAAGGTGTTTTCTTTTTTCCCTTCTCTCTCCCTCTCTTTCTCTCTTTCTCTTTCTCCCCCTCTCCTTCCCTCTCTCCCTCCCCCTCTCCCTCTCCCTCTCAGTTTTGTTACCTCCTGCCATTCAAGGAAATCTTTGGTATAACACTAGCTGGATAGAAGCCTAAGAAACAAACATGTCAAAGTCCAAATTCCAGTTATAATATATTAAAATATCAAAATATCCAGGTTTCAACAAAAGATTACAAAACATTCAAAGAAACGGGAAGTGATGGCCCATGCAGTGATTAAACCATTTTAAAAATTATCAGAATTAGAAACTGCTAATTATCTCACATCCTAATATACCTGAGGGCTGGGAGTCTTTGTCTTCTACTCCACCCCAAACCTAGATTATTCTTCTTCTACTCTCTCACAAGTCTATCTGTGCTACCTAGCTATACCATCTTGTAATCCTCCTCATCTCTGTCATGTATCAACCCTCTGGCAACTTTAGAATCTTTAGAATTAATCCCAATTTCTGCCATCATTTTGGGTTACTTTGACATTCATGTAGATATCCTATTCCTTAAGCAATTCATCTCCAATGGATTTCTCCTTCCCATGACCACAGTCACATACTCTCTCACCTTAGACTTTTTTTTTTATTACCCAGAACTGCTTCTCCTCTCAAATTAATATTTCTCTGACCACAATCTCATACGCTTTTAGCTTATTTATAAGCTCAAGGTACAAATGAGGTAAAAAAAAAAAAAATTTATAGGAACCGGCTGTAGCTCAATTGGTAGGGCTCCGGTTTACCACATGGGAAGCCCCGGGTTCAGTTCCCAGGCCCTCCTCGAGAAGGCAAGCCACCATGGGCAGGGCAAGCTGCCGCAGACAGGGCAAGCTGCCACGAGCAGGCAGACCGCCACGCGGTGAGCTGACTCGGCGGGATGCCGCAGCGGGGGGAGACAAGCAGACACAGAAGAATCCAAAAATGAACACAGCAAGAACAAGCAAAAAGGGGGGGATATATAATAAATTAAAAATAAATCTTTAAAAAAAAACAAAAAACAAATTTACTGTAATTAACCCCTTCATTTTCTCCCAAACGATGTTCTCCTTTTCTTTTCATCTTTTACAGACCTAGATTTCATGGCCTACCTTTTCAACTACTCTCTTACAAATATTCTAAATTCCTTTTCCCCTTTATCTTTTTATCATATTTATTTCATAAAGCCTCAATCCCAGATGAATAAGCTATCTACTTTATTTACACTTGCATCCAGGCAGCTGAACACTTCTGGAAAAAAAGTAAAGTTGGATAACAGCCAAGACCTTGGAAGATAATGTAGGGAAGCATCTACAGGATCTTGTATTAGGAAAGGGTTTTATGAACTTTATACCCAAAGAACTAGCAATGAAAGAAAAAATAGACAAATAGGACCTCCTCAAAATTAAAAACATTTGCACCTCAGAGGAGTTTGTCAAGAAAGTGAAAAGGCAGCCTACTCAATGGGAGAATATATTTGGTGACCATATATCTGATAGGGGCCTAATAGTCAGCATATATAAAGAAATCCTACACCTTGAAAATAAAAAGACAAACAACCCATTTTAAAAATGGGCAAATGATTTGAATAGACACTTCTCCAAAGAAATACAAATGGCAAAAAAGCACATGAAAAGGTGCTCAACATCACTAGCTATTGGGGAAATGCAAATCAAAACTACACTAAGATATCATCTTACACCCATTAGACTGGCAGCTATTAAAAAAACAGAGTACTACAAGTGTTGGAGAGGATGTGGAGGAATGGGAACACTTATCCATTGCTGGTAGGAATGTAGAATGGTGCAGCCATTGTGGAGGACAGTTTGGCAGTTCCTCAGGAAGCTAACTATAGAACTGCCCTATGATCCAGCTATCTCACTGCTGGGTATATACTCAGAAGAATTGAAAGCAGGGACACGAACAGATATATGCACACCAGTGTTCATAGCGGCATTATTCACTATTGCCAAAAGTTGAAACAACCCAAATGTCCATCAATAGATGAATGGATAAACAAATTGTGGCATATACATACAATGGAATATTACTCAGATGTAAGAAGGAATGCAGTATTAACATATGGGATAACATGGATGAATCTTGAAGACCTTATGTTGAGTGAAGCAAGCCAGGCACTGAAAGACAAATTTACATGACCTCACTGATAACAAATTAAGCAAATTAAACAGACTCACAGAGCTAGAGTCTGGAGAAGGTTGTGAGCCAATGCCCCTATAGGCAAAATCTATGATAAGGTGGAAGTATATAGTTGTGCAATGGATGGGCATGAGAGTAGTGCAGTGATACTATTGGGTTGGGCGGTGCTGGTCTGTGAAGAGGGTAGGGTGGGGAGGGTGGGTTGGACTGTTCATGGAACTGGGGGGGGGTGTTGGGGGAAGGACCAGGTGAACCCTGGGGATTTGTGTGTATGTGGTTGAAACCACAATGTTGGGAATGTTCTTTTGGCTATATGGCAGGGAAGGGTTACTAGTTTACGGTATTGGATGTGGGGAGCATTCGGGACAGGGCGCACCTGGGGGAGGCTTCTAGAGCATGTGCCAGTATCCATTTTGTCATAGTGTGTTGTATCAGTGGTTGGAGACCCACATAATGAGTGGGAAGGTGTTGGACTTCCATCCTGGGGAGTCTTGCTATGTTCTCAAACAGAGTAAAGGCAATGCCTAACAGGGGAGAACAGGCCAGTATGTCAAGCCCACAATGTTGTTGCAAGTAACTATGAATCTTGGTCTTCAGGGAGTGGAGCTTGGTGGTTGCCATGGGTCCCGAAGGGAGGGGGAAGAAGGAATGAAATAGATGGAACATGGGGCATTTTGGGGGCGATGGAAGTATTCTACATGATGTTGCAATGATGGATAAAGGCCATGTTAAATTTCATCAAAATTTATAAAATTGTATGGTCCAAAATGTAAACCATAATGTAAATCATTGATCATGGTCAGTATCAATGTTTCAATAGTTATACATCAATTGTAACAAATGTGTCATCCACATTTAAAATGTTATTAATAGGGGAAAAGGGAAAGGGGGAGGATGTTGGGTATATGGGAATCCCCAATATTCTGTACATGACTTTTCTGTAACCTAAAGCTTCTTTGAAGACAATATGAAAAAAAATTAGACACTGGGGAAATAAACAGAAAATGTCACTGTACAGACAAGACAACAGATCTTAAAGTGATTAAAGATATAATGTCAAAATTCTTTAATTTTATTTTTTAAATTATTTTTTTATTATTCCAATTTTTAAAATTTTATTTGTTACTTTTTAAACTATCATTATTATTGCATTTTCTTAATTGTATTTGGTTTTCTTAGCTTCATTTTTGAAGTTTTGGATCACAGCAGGGTTACAATTGTGGCAGGGGAGGATCATTGGTGTGGGGTGTCAGTGATGGGAGATAAATGGGAGGAGGTTCACCTGGGGCATACCTATAAGGCATATAAATATGTTCAAGTGTTCGTAGGGCATTTTCTCAGTGGGTGGAGATTCACACAATAACCAAAAGAATATCCATTTCCCATCCTGGGGAGCTCTGCCACATTCTCTAATGGGACAGCAAGAATCCCCTGAGTACTGGGGCAATGATTAGTGAAGGAAGATAGACCACTGACAGGCCCTTGATATTGATGACCATACTTTATGAACCTTTACTTTTAAAATTGAAACTTAGCCTATTGTTATAGGGTGCCTAATAGTTACCTCCTGAGAGCCTCCTTGTTGCTCAAATGTGGCCTTTCTCTAAGCCGAACTCAGCATATAAATGCATTACATTCCCCCCAGTGTGGGATGCGACTCCTGGGGATGAGCCTCCCTGGCACGTAGGGATTACTACCAAGCACCAACTAGCAATGCAACTGGAAAAAGACCTTGACCAAAAGTGGGAAAGGGTAAAGACAAATGAGTTTATATGGCTAAAAGACTTCAAAGTGAGTCAGGAGGTCATTCCAGAGGTTACTTGTATGCACTTCTCAGCAGGATCTCATTGACTGCCAAAGTAAATATTGCCTCAAATATTGGAGATATCCATACACTACAGGCAGGACAGACAGCTCAGGAGTTTGGTGCCCTGCTGGTGGGCCATACTTGAGAATTTATGCTCCCCAGTGTGACAGAGTAGGATTCAGTTGTGGTTTCCCTACACATAGCTCTTCTGCCCCTTCTATTTGAACCTATAGTTAGTGCTAGAGTTGATAGGTGTATGTCTAAGAGACTTAAATCTTTGGGCTCTCCATGTGCCAGCTGGGCCCTGAATCTCAACAGAGTTGCAACACCTACTCTCCAGTTCATTGGACACACCAAGGACAACTAACAAGATGATGATGATGGACAACAACCATCCCAAGGAACAGAGAGAGTCTACAACTGCAAGCAAGATAGTTCCATCCATCTGCCCCATGGGATCTGAGGCCCTTGCAATACTGGAGGTGGCGTGAGCATCACTGTCCCAGAATCCTCAGGATTGGGGAATGAATGATGGACTAGAGTAGATTACTGGTATTCTAGTATAGACTTATTGTGATTCTAGCAATGGAAGAACTTTTATCATTGATGTGGAGGCAGTGGCCACTGGAGCTTCTGAGGAAAGGGAGAGGGAAAAACAGGTGTAACATGGGGACATTTTCAGGACTTGGGAATTGTCCTGAATGACATTGCACTGACAGATACAAGCCATGATATATCTTGTCATAACTTACAAAATTGTGTGGGAGAGAGTGTAAACTACAATGTAAACTATAGCTCATGCTTAGTAGCAATGCTCCAAAATGTGTTCATTAATTGTAACAAATGTACCACACTAATGAAGGATGTTGTTAATGTGGGAAAATGTGGGACGGGTTGGGAGCGAGGCATATGGGAATCCCTTATATTTTTTATGTAACATTTATTTAATCTAAGTATCATTTTTTTAAAACTAAAAAAGCATATTTTAAAAAGTATAGGTGGGTAGATGAGCAATATTAAAATTTATAGTCATCATCAGCAAGGTTGCAGGATACAAGACAATATACAAAAATAACTATTTCTGTATACTAGCAATGAATAATCTGAAAAAGAAATTAAAAGAAAAATTCAATTTACAATAACATCAAAAAGAATAATATAATTTAATTAGGAATAAATTTAACAAAAGCAGTACAAGACTTGTCCACTGAAAACTACAAAACAACACTGGAAGAAATTAAGGAAAACCCAAATAAATGGAAAGACATCCCATTTTCATGATTTGGGAGACTAAATATTGTTAAGATGCCAATACTCTCCTCAAATTGATCTACAGATTCAATACAATCCCTATTAAAATTCCAGTTGCCTTTTTGGCAGAAATGGATACGTTTATCTTAAAATTCATATGGAAGTGCAAAGGGCCCAGAATAGCTAAAACAATCTTGAAAAAGGAGGACAAAGTTGAAGAAAGAGGAAAAGACTCACACTTCCTCTAAACTTATTACAAAGCTAGAGTAATAAAGACAGTTTGGTACTGGCATAAGGATAGACATATCAATGGAACAGAACTGATAGTTCAAAAATAAACTCTTACATTTATGGTCAATTGATTTTTTAAAAGATTTTTATTGAAGTATATCATTCATACAAAACATACATAAACAATAAGTGTATAGTAAAAGTTGTGAACTTACAAAATAAACATACATGACATATACAGGAGTCCCATACATCACCCCTCCACCAACACCTGTTGTGAGACATCGGTTACAAACTATGCAAGAGCACAGATTGAAAGTCTATTAGTTTTTGATTGTCTGTGAAGAATTTGTACTCACCCTCATTTTTGAGGGATGGTTTTGCTAGATACAGAATTCTTGACTGGCCATTTTTCTCTTTCAGTATCTTAAATACATCATACCACTTTCTTCTTTTCTCCATGGTTTCTGATGAGAGGTTAGCACTTCATCTTATTGAGGGTCCCTTATAGGTCGTACTTTGTTTTTCTCTTGCTGTTTTCAGAATCCTCTTTTTATCTCTGATATCTGTCATTCTGAACAATAGGTGTCTTGGGAGGTAAGTCTATGCAGATTTATTCTGTTTGGGGTGCACTGTCCTTCTTCAATATTGATATTTATGTCCTTCATAAGGGTAGGGCACTGTTCCATCATTATTTCCTCAAATATTCTTTCTGCCTCTTTTCCATTCTCTTCTCCTTCTGGAACACCAATAACACGAGTGTTTGTATGTTTCACGTTGTCCTTCAATTCCAAGATTCTGTTCCATTTTTTCCATTCTCTTCTCTTTCTGTTCTCCTGTCTTTTCCAGTTCAGATGTTCTGCCTTTGAAGTCACTAATTCTGTCTTCAAGCAATTCAAATCTGCTCCTATGTGCCTCTACTGTATTTTTAATCTCACCCATCATGTATTTCATTCCCATAAGGTTTGTTACTTTTCTTTGCAGCCTTTCAAATTGTAATTTATGCTCTCCCAGTGTCTTCTTAAAATCCTTTACTTCTTTCTTTTCTATAAATTCTTTGAAGTGATTTAGGAGAGTTGTGTGATTATTACTGATTGTCTTAAATCCTGTATCTCTTCAGGATATTTGGTTTGTTCTTTTGGCTGGGCCATCTCCTCCTTTTTCCTAGTATAGCTTGTAATTTTTTGCTGATATCTAGGCATCTGAATATGTTGGTGAATTTACTCTGATGGCTAATTTCTCTCTCTTGCCTATTGTTGTTTTTTTCCACAGCTTTTCTTTGATATTTGGTTCAACTTATTCTCAGTCTTTAAAATTGTCCTGCTTAAGTTTTCAAAACCAGGCCAGGGACTTACTAGTGGAGCGCAGATTTTCTCCCAGGGGTTGGATAAGGAGAGTGTGAAGTTTTTGTCCATGCAATTTCCAAACCGGCCAGCAGATGGCACCAGTTAACGCACCTTTCCACAGTGGAGTTTCAGTCTGGGCTTTCCTGTGTTGCTGGGTTGAATCTCTAGAACAGAGATTCAAAGCAGGCTCTGCTGGCCGAATTCACCAAAGAAAAGCGCCCCAACCTCCCCTCCCTTTCCCCTTGAAACAGCTGACAAGAAGGAAGATGTCTGTTCCCCTCAGTTGGCTGCAGCGCACCAGGGGTTTTACCCCAGCTTAATATCTTGGGAGTGGGAGAGGGGAGCCCTTCCTGGCTGCCACCGGGGCATGGTAACTCATGTTTGTCATTTCAGCTTCTTCATCTTTCTGTCCCTCAGTTCTGTAGCACTGTCCTGTTCTGCTGATCCCCAAAGCAGGTCCCTCTGACACCTTTTGGCTCTTTCTCCATTGTTTTTGTGAGAGCATTCAGTTCTGCCTGTTAATCCATCATCATCTTCTGACAATCCCCAAATGATTTTTGACAAGGATACTACAATCATTCAATGGGGAAAGAAGAGTCTTTTCAACAAATGGTGCTGGTAATATTGCATATCCACATTTTAAAAAATGAAATTAGGGGCCGGCTCGATAACCCAGTGGATAGGGCGCCGGCATACCACATGGGAGGCCCTGGGTTCGATTCCCGGGGACCTCTCCTAGCGGGCAGACCGCCTTGAGAATGGCAAGCCGCCATGGGCGGGCCGGAGCCGCCATGGGCAGGGCAAGAAGCTGCCACAGACATGGCAAGAGCCGCCATGGGCAGGGCAGGTCGCCCGCGGATAGAGCGCAGCCAGCCACCCACGAACTGAAAGCCGACCGTGAACAGACGCAGAGACCGCCCACAAACGGGGAAAGCCGCGCCTGCGCAGTGACCACTCTCGGCACGTCGCCACAGTGGGGGGAAGGGGAGATATGTAATAAAATAAATAAATCTTTAAAAAAAAAATGAAATTAGACTCCTACCTCATATCATATATAAAAAGTAACTCAAATATTTAAAAAGTAACACAAATATTTGTTGAGCCTAAAAGGGAAATAAAAATATAAGGATTAAAAGCTATACAACATTAAAATCTGATGTTTAAACTTGACATGAAACAGAGCCTTAAACATCAAGAGGAAGTAGGAGAGAAAATGGGCCAGTGAAACTGCTTCAAAGTCTCTCTTTAGATCTGCCCTAAATTTGTAAACCATTAACTTAGTCTGATTAGGGCTTTTCATGTTTTTATGTAAATGCTCTATTGAGTAAACAGTACCACATGTGAAAATGTAATCTGCTTCTATGAAAGTCCCCCAATTTGCTTGTTATGTCATCTGTAAAGAATGTGTAAAATAATTACTTTCTGTAAAGCATTATATTTCTTTCCTCTACTCTGTAATCTCTATCAAATGTGTTTCAATATTACTTAATAGGACTTAGATTTCAGTGAAATGATTTGAAAGTATAACAGGGAAATTTATGGAAAACTTTTGAGTAGCCTCTGAAATTTGACATTTTTCTGTTACCCAGAGAATCTGACCTTTATGGAATATTTGGGAGGGTGGGGAGAAAAATACCATATATGAAACTGTATCATCAGCACTATATACATTTTATTGAGTAATTCTGAATAACTTAAAATTCAGTTATGAAAAAGTTTTGGTTCTACATGTACTCTTTCATTAGATATTTTTAACCCATTAAACTTTAAAATGTGGAGAGAGAGAAAAAAAAAAGTAACTCAAAATGGGGAAGCAAATGTGGCTCAAGCAGTTGGGTGCCCACCTGCCACATGGGAGGTCTCAGTTTCAGTTCCAGTGCCTCCTAAAGAAGATGAGCAAGACAGCAAGCTGACGCAATGAGATGACACAATGAAATGATGCAATGAGGAGACACAAAGAGAGATACAACAAGCAGGCAGCGGATGTGGCTCAAGCAATTTGGCACCTCCCTCCACATGGGAGGTCCTGGGTTCGTTTCCTGGTGCCTTCTAAAAAGAAGATGAGCAGACACAGAGTAAACAAGAAATAGAAACAGAGAGCAGACAGTGAGCTCAAACAATGTGGGGGTGGGGTGGGAGAATAAATAAATAAATAACTATTTTTTTAAAATATATATATATTTTTAGGATACATTGATTACATAAATGTTACACAGAAATTTTAGGAGTACCCATATGCCACCCTCCCACAACCTCCCACATATATATCCTTCATCAGTGTGGCACAATGCCTGTAATAGATATATAAATAACTCTTAAAAAAAAAAGTAACAAAATAGATCATAGACCTAAATGTAAGCGCTAAAACTATAAAAACTCTTAGAAGAAACTATAGGAGTAAATCTTTGTGACCTTGTATTAGGCAATGGTTTCCTAGATATGACACCTAAAATACAAGCCACAAAAGAAAAAAAGTACACTGGACTTCATCAAAATTAAAAACTTTTGCACTACAAAGGACACCATAAAAAATGAAAAAAAACAACCAAAAGAATGGTAGAAACTATAAATTATAGCTATCAGGAAATTTTACCCAGAATATACAAAGAACTGTTACAATAAATTCAAAAATATAAACAAAAACAATCAACAATCATATACAAAAAAAATTTAAAAAGAGGCAAAAGTTTTGAATAGACATTACTCCAAAGTAGTTATACAAATGGCCAATAAGCACATGAAAAAATGTCTGACATCTTTAGTCAGAAGGGAAATGTCAACCAAAACCACAATGATTCTACAATGCTACAACATGGATAAAATGGCTTATGTTGAGTGAAATCAGCCAGACACAAAAGGGCAAATGTACAATTTCACTTATATGAAATACCTACCCTGGCGGTGACACGGGTAGGTATAGGCTGATTTGTACACATGGAAGTGATTAAAATGAGAATTGTGTTGTATGTATATTATCAAAATAAAAAAATTTTTTAAATAAAATGAGATACCAATTCCTACCCACTAAGATGGCTACAACCAAAAAGATGGACAAAAATAAGTATTATCAAAGATGTAGAGAAATTGGAACCCTCACATATTGCTGGAGGGATTATAAATGCAGGCACTTTGGGAAATAGTTTGGCAGTTCCTCAAAAGGTTAAACATAGAGTTACCATGTGAATCAGCAATTTTACTCCTAGGCATGTATCTAAGAGAATTGAAAACATATATTCACAGAAATCTTTATACATAAATGTTCATAGCAGCATTATTCATAAGAGACAAAAAGTGGAAACAACCCTAAAACCCAGCAACCAATGAATGAATAAGCAAAATGTGGCATACTCATTCAATGGAATGTTATTCAGACATAAAAATGAATGACGAACCAATAAATAATACAACATGGATGAACCTTGAAAACATTATGCTCAGTGAAAGAAGCCAGTCCAAAAGGCCAGATATTGTATGATTCCATTTATATGAAATGTCCAAAATAGGTAAATCCATAGAAACAGAAAGTAGATTAGTGGTTGTCAGGGGCTGGGGGAACGGAGGAATGGGGAGTGCTTGCTTACAGGTATGGAGTTTCTTTCTGGGGTGATGAAAACGTTTGAAAATTAGAAAGTGGTAATGGTTACTAAAAACCAATGAATTGTGAACTTTAAACAGGTGATTTTATGATATGTGAATTATATTCAATAAAGCTATTATTTAAGAATGTATAGCCACCAACTTCAACTGGACCCTTTACAAGGTCCAGCAATTCTACCATTATTTTAATTTACTTTCCCATTCTCCACAGTTTCCTTCACTCTTCTCAGAGTTGCTCCATATCCCCTCTTTTTCCCTCACGCTCCCTAGATGACCTTACCTCCTATGTCACAGAGAAAACACAATCTATTAACCTAGACCTCTTCTGAATCCTGGACCCATATGTCCAGTGTCTATCTGAATGATGTATAAGTACCTAAAATCAACATGTCCAAATCTGTACTCATCACCTTCCCCCAAACCTCTTCTTCCTTCATAGTTCTCTATATCATGAAAGGCATTACCATCCTTCAGCAACCAGGAGGACAGGCAGAGTTTAAGAAATAATGCCTTAAGGTAAGGTACAAAATGTTATCATAGCCTACAAGACTGAATAACTTGGCCCCTCCCACCATTCTAATTTAAAACTAAAGAAACTTTTCTAAGAAAATGCCAAGCTCTTTGCTACCTTAGGAATTTTGCATATATTATTCCTTCAGCCTAGAACATTCTCTCTCTTCATTTTCACTTAGCTTATCTCTGTTCCTTAAGATTAAGCTTAAATACCACCTCCTCAGGAAAGCCTTCCCTGACTCCCCAGAGCAGATTAGGCCCCCATTATACATGCTGTTTCATAGTAGTTCTCAAAAGACAGTCCAGGGACTCTTTCAGGGAGTCCACGACATCAAAACTATTTACATAATACTATTAAAGCATTATTTTGCCTTTTTCTCTCTCATTCTTTCATGAGCATACATGGAGTTTTCCAGAGGATACATGTCATGTGATATCACAACAGACCAAATGCAAAAGCAAATATGAAAACCCAGCTGTTAAGCCAGACATTAAAGACATTTGCAAAAATACAAAACAATGCCACGCTTCTCACTAAATTATTGTTTTAGAAAATACAGTTATTTTTCATAAAAGATCTCATGTTAACATGTCATGGGTTTATTATTATCATCATTATTTTATAATGAATTTGTAAATATTTTTTAATTTCTCAATTTTAATTTCCAATATGGTTAAATATCAATAGATAGAATTCACATAAACAAAAGCTCTTTGGAAAGCCTCAGTAATTTTTAAGTGTTAAGGGGTCCTGACAACAAAAAATATATGAGAACCTCTGCTCTAACAATATGCTTCATCAAAAATTATTCTCATACTCTAAAGTAATTCATCAATTATTTTCAGTATTTACTTTCGGTCTTTCCCCACTAAATTAATAAGTGCCTACAAGGCAAAAACTTTCAAAACTAGAACCTCAGCGCTAACTAGCATAGTGTTTGGCACATAGTAAATTCAATTTGTTGTTGCCGTTTTTCTCAGTAAGATTCTACCACATTTCATACTTTTGTACATAAACATAAATATTCAATTTGATTTACTGAACATTTGGTATTTCATTTAATTAATTACCTTTTCCGGAATGTTGATACGCTTTCTCCTTTATTTTCGGCAAAATTAACTAATTTTGTGTCATCAGGGACATTCTGCTCAGGTGTTATCTCAGTGCAAATGTGATTTTTATATTTCTGAGAAGAGCCATATGTCAGCTTGTCAGCAACATGTGATAAGTCATCGTTACTTGCTCCTCCTAAATTTAGATCATTTTCTTCATATTTATTAGTAGGAAAAGCAAACTGGAACTTTTGTGCTGGTGAAAAATAATTTGTGTCCTCATTAGTTAGCTTTAAACTTGATGTTAACTTTTTTGGCATCTTTTCCTGATCTACAAAAAAATAAATATGTTAATTATAATACGTTTTCCATGAACACCAATTCTCAAAATGATGATGGAAAAATTTAACAAAAAATTTCAAGATTCTCCTAATTAAATATGAAAGCAAAATTAAAAGTATTAGTTTAATTACATGATAATCTGTAATGCCATGAATAGTTTTGAAATACAGGTGGTTGTTACTCTTAGGGCATATTACATCACTGGAGGACACTCAGAAATTAATTTAGAATTATTGAAATTCAATATGAAATTTACATAGAACCTATGTTATTAAAAATAGGTTTAATTCCTGACCCACAAAAAATTGACCATATTTTATCTATTACAAATGATACAATTATACAATTAATTATGACATTTTTAAAGTTTATATACATAATTCATGCACAAAAATACAATGACCAGGGGAGGGGATGTGGCTCAAGCAGTTGAGCACCCACCTCCCACATGGGAAGTCCCGGGTTTGGTTCCCAGTGCCTCCTAAAGAAGACAATGAGCAGACAACGAGCACAAACAACAAGCAAAAACAATGAGCGAACAGATGAGGGAGCGGGGCGGGGGGCAGGGGGGAATACAATGACCAATCATATAAAATGTTATGAATGATTCAGTATTACAATATATGATAACAACACTTTTAACTTTGTAATCTTGCTTCTAAAATCAAGATAAAGGAATGTTTTCATCAGGATCACAGAATTTTAAAGGTTTCTTTACAGAGACCTTTACAAGCCTCTCTGGGATGTTTGGGAGGAGTTTGGAGACCTCATGAGGGCTTAAATTTGCATATATATATGCATATATACACATACTATGTATTATATGATACATACAAGTGTTTATAATATATATATTTATAAAACCTAAGTAAGTTATGAAATCAATGTATCCTAAAAAAAAAAATTGATTAAAAATTGAAAAAAAAAAAAAAAAAGAATGACGCAACCCAAGTGCCCATCAGCCAATGAGTAGATAAATGAAATGTGCTATAGTCATATGATGGAAAATTATTCAGGTGTAAAAAGGCATAAAGTTCTGGCACATGCAAAAACATGGATGAACTTTGATGACATCATGTAGTGTGAAATGAGCCAGACAAAAGGACAAATATTGTATGAGCTCACTGCTATGAAATAATTAGAATAAGCAAATTCATAGAGGCAGACTCTAGAATATAGGTTACCGGGGACCAATATGGGCATTAGGAATGAGGAGTTAATTCTTAAATTGTACAGCATTTCTATTGGGGTTGATGGAAATATTTTGGTAATGGATGATGATAATGGAAGCACACCATTATGAGCACAATTAACAGCACTGGATTATATAGTTGAATGTGGTGAAAAGGAAAATTTTCAGGTTGTATATATATTGCTAAAATAAAAATTTTTTAAAGTAAACAAAAGATTATACAAGACAAACAGTAAACCCTAATGTAAACCATGGACTATATTTAATAGCAAAATGATAAAAATGTTCTTTCATAAAATTTTAACATACCATACTAATGGAAGGTGTTAATAATAGGTTGATATATGGGAACTCTGTATTTTCTGCATGATTTTTCTGTAAACCTACAATTTCTCTAATAAAAATTAAAATAATAATAATAATAATAATAATAATAATAAAATGTCCACCCATATATTACCCAATTTAAATATTAAAATATTACCAATAATAGCACATTATATCACATATATTGTTTGGGTGTGTTTGTTTTTGAGATTTATAAAAATGATATCAAACTATATATACTCTTCTGCACCTTGCTTTTTTTACTCAGTATATTTCAGGGATATGGGCTATACAATACACCAGAGCATCTTTTTTGCCTTTTGTACAGGGCAAGGCAAAAACTGAATAGCAGTGGCAGAATTTTAATGGTAAGTGGAAAAAAAATTCACAGAACAATAATCAGAACAGGCATGTAGAGTGCACGTATGGAGAAGGAAAATACTTCAGATTTTCAGATTTGCTGAGCGCTGTTTTGAATAACAGAAATCTCCGACTTTCATTTTATTACATTAAAATAAAGGTATTAATATCTTACTGTGCTACTACATTCTTTTATACTGTTATGAGTTGCCTGGGTAGGGCTTCACAACAAATATGTGATAATTTACCTAATGTTTTTTGATTTTCTATTTCTTCCTCCAACACCTGAGTGTCTGGAATTTCTGAAATCAATGGAGCAGGTGGGAGAAACCAATCCAATGATTTTTCATTGTCTGGATAGCTATATAAAATATAAAAATGTGAATATATAAATTAATAAAAGATATAACATCAGAAATCATGTATTTGTTAATTAAACATTAATTACAGGCTCTTAGATAAATATCCTGTAAACTAACTTTCTGTCACCACTTTGATTTACCCCTATACAGCAGCATTCTCAACCCATTTCTCCTTGTGTGCCATAGTACTGATGACACCGCTCTATGAGAGAGAATACCTAGATGACAGCTTTAACTCCATCTCCTTTTCTCCACATGCTAGTGACAGGAATCTTAACTCTGCTCCAATGCAGAAAAAAAAAAAGAAAAAGTAGTAAATCATACTCAAACTTTACAAATTACTTATGACACACCTCACAACTAATCACAGGTCATTAATGTGTAACTGACACCATTACTGGTTTTCTAGAATATTCCTACAGCATTTTTACAAATTAATGTCTTAAACTCAAATATTCTTGTCCAGAACCATCTACAAACCACAAAAAAAATGTAAGAAACCAGTTGAACTGATAATCCATTTATAAACCTACAGCAATTGATGAGATTTCTGCCACCCCATTTGTACATTTAACTACCCCTTTTATCTTTTAGCTGTCATCCTAACTACATATTCTGCTTTAATGTTTCTTTTCCAATCAAAGTTGATTTGTCCTTTATTAAACCAAAAAGATAAGTGTTAGGTGATAGAAAATAAAGTTGAGGAGAACCTATATAGCCTATGCCAATTCTCAAAGATTTTATGACATTTTTTCTTATCTCCTCATTTAGGATTTTAAGCTGTTGGAAGTGACTCAGTCTTTTACTTTTCTGCCTCTCATAGCACCTATCACATAGCTACTGTGTCCATATTTTCCAAATCAAAAATCTATAACACATCATCTAACAATGTCTGACATATGGCTTGATAATAGGCCAAAGCATTTGAAATTTGGGACTATGTCAGAGGGTACCCTCAGGTTCAATGATTCACTAGGAAGACTCACAGGACTCTGCAGAGAGTTGTCCTCATGGCTATGATTTATTATAGAAAAGAATAGAGAGCAAAATCAGCCAAAGGAAAAGGTGCATGGGGCAAATTTGGGGAATTCCTGGCACAAATTTCCAAGGATTCTCTACCAGTGGAGTCACACAGGACATCTTTCATTCTCCCCAGCAGTAAGTTCTGACAACACATGTTAAACGTTGCAAACCAGGGAAGCTCATTAGACACTCACTGCCCAGAGTTTTTATTGGAGGGCTAACGATGTGGGCAGCCGTTGTCTGGCACATACCCAAATTCCAGATTCCCAGAAGGAAAGCAGATGTTCAGCATAAACCATATTGTTTGCATAAACAGTTTAGGCACAGTAACCCACTCTTATCAGTTAATGGTGGGAACTTTCCCAAAAATCTAAATTCCCAGACTCCAGCCAAGAGCAAATCTTACAGGCAGAACTTTTCAAGAATAGCATTTTAGGCCTGCTATATTAACTCTTTTCTACATAGAGTCCACTCCAGAAAATCTAAGAAAGGTGAAAACCATACAAAAAGCACAGACATAGCTCTACTATTTAATCTTTCTATAAAATCAAATCTTCCTTATGATTTCTCTATTTTTTTCCCTATTTTTTTCCAGTGGTACCATTATTCTTCCAGTCACCCAGAATCCAAACCACAGTGTATCCAATCTTTCTTATCCATTATATTCAGACACATAAT
>PVKH010004399.1:0-23408 GCA_004027955.1 Chaetophractus vellerosus
TTTCCTGCCCTCTCTTCTCATCCTTCTCCTCCTGTCTTCACTGGGATTTGATCCTTGGAGCCTCCAATGTGGGAGAGAGGCGTCCTACCACCTGCGCCACCTTAGTTCCTGCTTTTTTGGTGTATCTCATCTTGGCTCTCCCTTGTGTCACTCTCCTATTATGTCATCATATTGCTGCGTGGCTCGTGGGGCCTGATGGCGCCCCCACGCATGGGGCCTGGCGGCCCACTCGCCTTCTATATTTTTCTGTTTTTAAATTTTTACTAGGAAGTCCCGGGATCGAACTCAGGTCCCTCCAGATGAGAGATGGACACCCAACCATTTGAGCCACATCTCTTCCCCCTGGTATATCTTTTAAGGTTGACCAAAGATACCTAGAGTTAGTCTTTTCCCATACCAGGTGGTCGTATAATAAGTCAGGCTTAGTTTATCACCAACATTCTAAAAACCAGACCTAGGGAGAAAGACTAGAACTGGGGACACATGCATGGTTTCTAATATAGGGAATGTGTAGCCTACCCTGATTATCACAAAATCAGGGCAGCGAGAATATTCGCAGTATTGTTAGTCTATTAATTTGATTTGTGGTGTCTTGCTCTACAGAAGTTTTAAATTTTTAAACTATCAGTCTTTTCCTTTTATGGTTTCTTGGGTTTACAGTATTCTTTAAAAAAAAAAAAAAGGTCTTCTGTATCCCTCCTTCCCAATTATAAAAATATTCTTCTGCATTCCTTATTGTGTGATGTGGGCCCTCAATTATTTTTTTACCCCAATTGACTGCCAGCCATCCCAATAGCGTTTATTAAACAATCCATCTTTCCCGTTTATTTGAAATAACACTTTTTATCATAAACTAATTTTGCAAGTTTTTGAAAATTTTGGTAATTTGGGATTGTATTCAGATTGTAGGATTAATTTGGCAAATTGAATTAATATCTTTGAAACATTGAGTCTTTACATTAGAAACATGGAGTATTTCTCCATTTACTCTGATCTTCCTCTGTGTCCTTCAGAGAGTTTTATAGTTTTCTTTTTTTGTTAGGTTTATTTCTGGATGCTTTATATTTTTGTTTGATGTTATAAATGAAATTGTTTTTATTATGCTTTCTCCTTGGTTATTGATGTTATATTGGAAAATATTAGACTTTTGTATATTTATCTAAGTCAATTTATTGAACTTTCATTTTTGCTGTTAATTTTTCAAATGATTATTTTGGATTTTCTGGGTAGACTTTTGTGTCTTCTTTCCTAATACTTTTACTGTTTTTGTTTTGTTTTGTTTTGGGCATGATGTCTTATTGAATTAGTAGGACTTCTGAAATAGTAGCTTTATTCTTTATAGCTCCAGAGGCCTGATGATCAGAGGCTCTCTTGTAGTTTTAGCACTTTATACCGTACTAAATGTATTCATAAAATAACTAAATTGAGGGGAAATAATTTCTTAGGTAAAGAGTAAGACTAGATAACTTCTAAGTGATTAGTTGAGAGTATAGAGAGAAGAGAGGAGTGACTTTAAGAACTTCTGTATGGAGGGTAGGAAAGAAAAGGGGTGAAGGTGGGGGCAGTAGCTGGACTAGGAGGCCCAGAAGAAAGCGTAATGTCATTTTAGAAGAATTATCATGGCTGGGTATTATAGAAGCCAAGGGAGATAACAGTTTTGTAAAGTATGTTACCAGTGCTACATACAAGTAAAAAAAAGTGAATAAAAAAGAAGCCATTTTATTTAAGTGAGGAAGTTGTTTGTGATCTGCTTTAGTTCTTCATCTGCTGCTTCTTTACTGTTAGATAAATAGAAAATTAGTCAAGAATATAGATTTGAAAAAAAACTGTAAAGTTGATCTAATATATATAAAGAATGTTGTACCCAACAAATAGAGAATATGTGTTATTTTTGAGCCCAGGAGGAATATTCACAAAACTTAACTGTGTCCTAGAACACAAAAGAAGCCTCCAAAATTTAAGATAACCAACATCATATAGACCCTATTCTCTGACCACAATAATTAAACTGGAAACCAGCAATAAAAAGAAACTTTTAAAAAACTTATCTGACTAGAAATCAGAAAATGCACTTCTAAATAATTGATTGGTTAAAGAGGAATCTTGAAAAACACCAGTAGAGTAAACATAAAGTAGGTAAAAGGAAGGGCAAATTAAAGATAAGAATAGAAATTAATGAAATGGAGGGAAAAGTTTTTAATTCATTTCTAATTTTATAATGTGATGACCAATGATATAATTAGCAAGATTGGCCAAGAAGAATATAGATATTTTTTGAACCACTATCCCTATTCATTGTTTGTTTTCTAAGTTAGTAATCTTTTTCTTTGAAAATGTTTGATGTCAGCCAATAAGAAAAACATAGGATTCAAAATACAGAATATAAAAATAATGACAGTGGGGTAGCCTGGGATGGATCATTTAATGTATCATCTTGGCTAGATTACGGTGTCCAGTTGTTTGGTCAAATGAGCACTTGACTGAGTGTTAATTATGGATGTAAATAGTTGCTTGCATCTATGGTTGGTTACATGTACAATCAACAAAGGAGACAGTCTTCAGTATTGAGAGGAGTCTCCTCATCCAATCAGCTGGAGGCCTAAAAGAGGGAATGATTTCAGCAGTCACTAATAGTTTCTGTCTCTAATCCAGACAGACAGCTTTTCCTGGAGAATTCATTGTCACCTTCATGGGAGATGCCAACTAATTGGCTTTACCTGGGGAAATTCAGTGTACTTTCATTGAGTTTCCGACTTGCAGCCTGACCTATGTAGTTCAGACTTGCCAAACCCCATGGCCACACAAGCCAATTCTTATAATAATAAAATATCTTAATGTTTACATGTATATGTAATATATATCCTGTTCTGTTATTCTGGAGAACACTGACTAATAAAAACATACATATTGTTTTTAAAAAAAAAGTCGAAAAAGAAAAAAATATTGTCAAATTTTCAGGAGTATATCTTTTCCATATAGCCAAAAAATTATCTATATAGGTATAGAACCTTATAAATGAAAACATCAAATTTGTAGAGTCAATTATATTTCTATTATTTATTTTATTTAAAAGATTTATAGTGGGCTTTCTTAAGTAGCAGGATCTGTTTATATACTTGAGATATTTTTCTTTCCCTTTTTGTAGGTTACTCAAATGAGTCGTCCGGACCTGATTCTCTTTCTGATGAAATACCTGATGGCTCTCATAGTTGGTATTCCCTCCATTTTTTGGGTTGGAAGCAAAAAGACATGCTTCGAGTGGGCCAGTTTTTTTCATGGTCGTAAAAAAAAAGAGTAAGTTGAAATAAATGATCATTGTGTTCACAAGCTTCATATCTACATAAAATTTTTGTGTTGTTTATATTGAAACAATTTGGATTTGGAGGAAGAATTCAAACAAGATTATAACCTTGTAAGCAGCTACCAGTTGTGATTGACAGAGTAGCATGTCTTAGTTAAAAACCAAAACTTTTTTTTCAGAAGGTGGCCAGTAGAACCAGGGTTGAGATTTATTCCTGTATTAATTCAGAATATTTAAGGGAAGGCCAATTCTTTATGAAAAAAATCCAAATTATATTTTCTTAAAATTAAAAACAAATAATGTTTTATAACCCTTTGATATTCTTGATATTCCTATGAGGATTGATTTGTATTATCATCTGTTTTACAGATGAGAAAACTGAAACAGGAGAAGTTGAGTGCCTTGGCCACAATTACACAAATATTTGTTGTTCAGTTAGATTAGACTTCCTTTTCCTGCTTGTTCGTGGTTCTTTTAGCTATACCAAAAATGAGTTAAAGAGGTGTCAGTCCATCCTGATGTAGTGCATGTTAATGCCAAAATAGAAAAATGATACTAGTAGATGAAATGAGATATTTAAACAAATTATTTTAATTCATAATTGACCAAACTGAATAAAAATGTGTATGGTAAAATAAAAGACTTGCAAAAGCATCATTTGAGTGCACATTTAAAGAATCCAATTTCTTGAAGGCTTAGTTTATTAAGCAAAACAAAAAAATAAGACCCTAAAGTATTCACAAAGGAAAAAATGAGTTCAAACTTTTTACTCAGTGCAAGTATCATATGTATACCATATCTGAATTATTACAAATTCTAAATTAGTGGAATCCATATTCTTATGATTTCATTTAACTGAAGGTCCATGAAAGATGGACTTGGGGGAGTGGCTAGTCTGTAAAACTCTGGAGTATATGTAAAATGTGCCTTCTATGGGTTTAGTTTTTTTCTGTTATATAACTTAAACTTACTTTAGTTTTTGCCTCCCAAACAAAATCTGTATTCACTAGATCAACATTCTTTGTTCCAGAGATTAGATTAACAACAGAGATAAATTAATCACTATTTTAAAATAGACATTTCTTATTACAGTATACAAGATTGCTACTAGTAATGGATTTCTCCTTAAATACAGTTTTATAGGGCAGAGAAGGAAAGAAGGGGAATAGATCCTGTAACAACAACAAAAAAGTATATTTCTTAGGTATTTATTCATTCTTTAATCACAGTAAAACATGATGCTGAGGAAAGGACTTGAATTAAACATCTCTGGGCACCTCTGCACCACAGAAAACAATTCTATAGTAGATTTTATTAGAAATTCAAGATAGAGCTAACCCCAAGCTACCTGTACAGGGATCCGTCCTCGTTGGGGCAGAACCCTTTCTGAAATGG
This sequence comes from Chaetophractus vellerosus, assembly GCA_004027955.1. Classification (NCBI taxonomy): domain Eukaryota; kingdom Metazoa; phylum Chordata; class Mammalia; order Cingulata; family Chlamyphoridae; genus Chaetophractus; species Chaetophractus vellerosus. The sequence continues at coordinate 4,697 of PVKH010004399.1, forward strand.
TCAGCGCTCTCAAGGACCATTCTGTCTGTTTTTCTGCAGCTCTGGATCCGACCACCAAAGTCACTGTGATTTTCCAAGCCAGGAGTGCGCCCTGGGCTAGAGTAGCAGGTCCTTACCCCAGAGCTCAAGGGGGAGCGTTCTATAGCTCTACCCAGCATTCATCTGTTCAGCCTATAAGAAATGACTGTAAAGTAGTTATAATAATGCTTACCAACTTATTGAGCACATTTGATATTCCAGGCATTGTCCTAAGCACTTTATGCCTTATTAAATCATTTAACCCTCTAACAACCTAGTGAGGAAAGCCATCATTTTACAGATAGACTGGGGCATAGAGCCACCGTAACACAGCTATTGTGTGCTAGAAATGGAATTCAAACCCTCGCAGTCTGACTCTTGAGCTTTGCTCTCTTTTATGGTCATTAACCTGAGCCTCCTAACAATAAGCCAAGCAAATAATTTGTTCTTCAAAAAGGCCAACTTTAGTTTCATGTATATACTTTTTGTGTTACATCTTACAATGGTAATAACAAAAGCATATTTCTTCCAAAAACCATAACACCATCAGAGCTAGTAAACATGAACACACACAAATACCTGCAAACAAATGGCTTAAGAGAAAAACTAGCAAGCATTGGCTGACCATCCTCAAGAGTGGAAACACCGAGGTAAAGGATATAGAAGGAAGAAAGGAAGCACATCTAAACCATTTCCAGTGGCAAAGCATAGGGTAAAATGAAAAACCAGGAAATGTTAACATCTGTTAAGATGCCCACAATTAAATAGATTTTATTTTGACATGAATCTGATATTTTAAAAACGATCCTTAAATGTATGTGAAGATCCGCCCATCATTGACCTGATTCCAGAATGAAGGGTCAGCTTCCTTTCCCAAAGAGAAAATCAAAGGAGAACGAAGGCATCCCCGGCCTTACACCCCACCCCAAGTGTCAGGCCGTTTTCCAAGTGCCCCCCACCACTACCCCAGAACCTTAAACTGGCCCAAGCTGGAGAGTCAGACAGGCCCAAGGTCAGGAGTCTGTGTCCCGTGGGTACCTAAGGGTTCCCACAAGATATACTCCAAGTCCACCCTGCCCACCCCACGCCCCACCCCCGCCGGTGAGGAGGGATGAGCCGTCACACTCCCTGACTGTTCTGCTCTGAGCTTTGCTCTTAACCGCTCTGTTAGTCTATGCTATAAAAGACACTGCCTTCTAAAATTGTGTTAATCAAATTAATGTTCTTACCTTCATGAAGCCACATTTAAAACTATGCTTAGGGAGCAGATGTGGCTCCAGTGGTGGAGTGCCAGCTTCCTACGTACAAGGCCAAGTTCAATCCCCAGAACCTCAAAAAAAAAAAAAAAAAACAACCTATGCTTATGCCAATAATTCTGATGCTGATTGAAATACTTTTAGAAATCCTCTCTTGAAATTATCTTGGTTTTTACAATTTCTCTGTTTTTCTTATCTGTAAAGCTTTCAGATAATGAGGGAACAAACCTTTACCATTTAAGGATGGATTAAGTATTTGGAACAACAAAAAGTCAGTTTGAACCAACTCTAGAAAATAAGGTCAGCAATCAGGTTAGGTATTTTTTTTAACTTGCAAAACAAAGCAAAACCTTTGTACAAGGGAAGAAAGGTATTCCTATCTGGATGTCTCTTTCTCCGTATGCCTTAGAACATAAACCTGATTGCTACTTTGACATACTTGGTGTGATGTATGTATATATAAATATGGCCATTGATAACAGAGAAACAAGTCAATATTGTTTTTCACTCATCATTTTGACTTATTCTTTCTTCTACCTAGTTTTTGACACTTTGTTATTAGGATATTTGTAAACACAATGTTTCATCACTATTTTTAGTGGTTGGCTTCTAAGTCAAGTAAAACTTAGGTTTGATTCCTAACTGTTGGTTTTGTTGTGTGACTTCTGGCAAATTATTTAATCCCTTAGAACCTAAGTTCCCTCATCTATACAATGGGAATCACAGTATCTATTAATAAGTGTCTGATGTCCTCTTGTGGTTGTTTGTTTGTTAGTTTGTTAGTTTGAGGTACTGGGACCAGGGATTGAACCCAGGACCTCCCACGTGGGAAGCAGGTGCTCAGTCGCTTGAGCCACATCTACTGCATGATGTCCTCTTAGGAGTAACATTCATCTCTGGAATAACGTTTTTAAGATGAAAGGAGAATGTGAAATACCTGGCACAAAGGTAGTCAGCAAACACGAGCTTTCCATCAGCGCTTTGACCCCAGCGCTAAAAACATCAACAGCAATAACAACTATCCTTTTGAAATTTGAAAACGGATAATGTATGACTCAATCTTTACTTTTGGAGTTTTGTGTTTTTTAATGAATTTTTAAATCTAATTTTAACTTTAACTCATTTTCATAATTAGTTATTCACATAAATTAATTAACTTTTTTTGGGGGGGAGAAGTTGTTGGTACAGGGGATTGAACCCAGGACGTGAGAGGCAGGCACTCAACCACTGAGCTACACCTGCTCCCTCTATCTGCCTTTAACTCTTTTATAACAATTAAAAACTTTTGCTCCACGGGAACCAGCTGTAGCTCAACTGGTAGGGCTCGGGTTTACCACATGGGAGGCCCCGGGTTCAGTTCCCGGGGCCTCCTCAAGCAGACAGACCGCCTCGAGCAGGCAAGCTGCCGTGGGCAGGGCAAAGCCACCGCGTGGTGAGCTGACTCGGTGGGATGCCGCAGCGGGGGGAGACAAGCAGACACAGAAGAATGCAAGAATGAACACAGCAAGAACAAGCAGAAAGAGGGGGATATATACTAAATAAAAAATAAATCCTTAAAAAAAACAACAACTTTTGCTCTTAATAATACCTCATCCCCTTAAATATTTTTCCTTAAGTTTTTACTATATCCATGACTTAATTGTACATTTGCTTAAATGAAGTTTTCATATGTTTTGTTGTAAATTATCACCACTCATGCTTCTCTCAGCACTAGGCAACTGCTTCTGCCACAATTGCTACAATAAAATCAACTTGTAGCATTAAAATAACCACTCTTACAAGTTTAAAAATGTTATATATGTGCTATGATGAGGCTTCTACTACCTCCATAAACCATGCAAGAAAACAATTTCTCTATTTGATAGTAACACCTTTATAATATTTTGGTGTCCTTGAGGATCTTTTTTTTTTTTTTCAGCTGAAAGGCACCTTTAAGAAATGATGAACTTTGTACTTTAATTTTAAGATTAGGGAAATGAAAGAAAGAGGTGGTAAGTGAGTTGCCTATGATCCCATGTTTATTGATAGGATTGGAATAGAACCTTGATTTCCTTTTTCTACATTTACCTTTTTCCATCAGCCCTCCTTAGGGACAGACAGATTGGCATGGATTTCATTATATTCTTTCCTCTATCCACAATGTTTCTTTATATTAACCCTAAAGACATAATTTGGAGAGCAATTAATTTCAAGAATGACATCTATGTTTATTAGTCTATAGGGCATGCTAAGTCTGTATTTTAAACTTAGTATTTTGTTGTTTAGGATAGTAAATGAGAGCCGACAGGTACTCCAAGAGCCTGATTTTGCTCAGTCCCTCTTAAGGGATCCAAATACTCCTATCATAAGAAAATCAAGAGGAACTTCCACCCAAGGAACATCCACACATGCTTCTTCAACTCAGCTGGCCATGGTGGATGATCAGAGAAGCAAAGCAGGGAGTGTCCACAGCAAAGTGAGCAGCTACCACGGCAGTCTCCACAGGTCACGTGATGGCAGGTGAGTTTTATTATCGCTTAGTTTAATTTCATATGCTGAATATGATCAAACAGTTTAAGAAAGAGTAGACAGTTCTGATATAGAAGTTGAATCTTATTAAGCCTTTTGAACTTTTGCTAGATAAAATTGTCCCAGATTATGAACAGACTTGAAAGCCAGTCAGAGGAGTTCAGAGTTTAGACTTCATGCATTAAGCACTGTGGAGTCATATATATTGAGTAGGGAGAAAGTGAAAATGGTTATTTTAGTAAGATTAATTTAGCAAACAGTTATGGAATACCCCTCTGTTGTGCACTGTGCTAGGTTCTGGGAATAAAACAAATGATTTTGTTATGATCCTTGTTCTTAATAAGCTTAATAAATAAGCTTTTGTCCATTACAAAAATAATGTAGATCAGGGGTTCTTAACCAGGGATCCACAGACCCCTTGGGAGGTCCGTGGAAAGATTTCAGGGGGTCTGTGAGCTTGAATTGAAAAAAATCAACTTCTTATCTTTATTTTCTCTGACCTCTGATGTTGAGTGTCATAAACCTATCTGCCGCTACATTCTGAGAAAGGGTCTATGGTTTTCACCTGACTGGCAAAGGGGTCCATGGAACAAAAATGGTTAAGAACCCCTGGTGTAGATAGTATTGTAGGAACATGGGGTCTGGAATGATAAGCCTCAGTTTCCTCATCTGTAAATGGGAATAATATTATCTGCCCATTGGGAATGTTGTGAAAATTAAATAAGATAATATACCTAATTGCCTGTCCCATTAAGTGCCTGATGTTGGCTTCTATTATTATTTTAAATGAACAATTAAAGTAAAATATAAGTGCAGCAATATATATAATCCTCTTTTTAACCCACTCAAAGACCCTTCATCTTTCTTGCCTTCTTTCCTTCATCTCAGCATTCCTAAATGAGAAGCATTCTTCTAAGTGCTAAGGAATACAGAGATGGAGGACAGAAAAGTAAACAAAAACAGGTATAAGAGAATTATATACAAGTACTTTGGGAGTTGAACCTAGAGAATAAAATCATCTAATTCATCATGGAAAATCAGAAAAAGCTTCACAAAGGAGTTGACACTTCTACTCTGAAAATGATTCAGAGGAGGCAGTAGGGAATTAAAGACAAGGAAACAATATATACAGTGGCAAAGAGAACAAGCATGCAGTTAGGTACCTGGAGCATAACATGTATTTTTGGGTAATTGTAGGAGATAAAACCATGCTAAGGAATTTGGATTTTCCCCATTGAAGGCAATGAGGAACTATTAAAGGACTTTGGGCATTAGGGTGATAAAATCAGATTTTTATTTTAGAAAGATCATTTTAACCCCATCAGAGAGGAGATTGTAAGTAAGACCAGTTAGAACGTTTCTAATTTAGGAGTCCTATTTAAGACACTGATAAGGAAGGAGAGAATATGAATGTTGTTTTGTTAATCACCACTCCTCATGAACTCTCAGCATTATTTTACATTTGACATTATTGACCCCATCCTTTTCAGTGACAGATGGACAATTATTTATAGTACAACTCCTATGCATATGGCATTCTTGGTATAAAGAGACACATAGAACAAAGGTAAGATGTAATTCCTGCATTCCAGGAGCATATACCTTTATAGGAAAGATAAAACATACTCATATGAATCGATTTAATAATACTGCAAGCCAGCGTATCAGAACAGTAAGTATTAGAGATAATAGATGTTATAGAACTAAAGAAAGGGAAAGATCAGTGAGGGTTAGATTGGTCCATAAGATATTGCAGAGGTGATAAACAGAGTTTGTGGAGGGTAAAAGAGAAGTTCATTTTGACGTGATTTGGAAGATATGAGTAGACAATTTCTGAAGGCAGTTAAAGATGTAATCTGAAAGGAACTGGAGTTTAGATAAGAAAGTCTATAATTAGTAGTTGATAATTAAAAGTATAAGATGGGATTCCTTGAATCATCATAAAAATGAAGAGTAACAGACCAAGAACAAGAGGTTGATAAATACTTAGAGTAATAATAATTCAAATAAAGGAACAGCCAACTTCAGTGCAGAGAAAATGCTTACAGACATTATAAGGGAACATATAAAGTTTAGTATCATGGAAACCAGAGGGTAGAAATGATTTCCTGTAAAAGCCTGTCCTACTTTCTCTGCTTAATTAAAAATCATATCCATCCTTTAAGACCTGCTTAATTCCCATTTCCATGGCACTTAACTGCTTTTTTATCGTTCTTGTGGTTATGAACTTTTTTCAGCACAGTTGTCTTTCTTCAGCTAAGTCTGCAGCCTCTGGAAGAAGAGACTGGGTCACAGACATCTGCACACTCTGGCACCATCTAGTACAGTGCTAGGCATATCTCAGGATACAGATTTATTGAGTAATTACTGACTTCAGAAATATGTGGGCATTTTCCTGGCATTCAGGGCCAGGGCCACAGTAGCCACCTGAAGGTGTTCTGTACTGTGCAGCATGACTGCTCGTGGCCCAGGGCCCTCCCATGCCCAGAACTCAGGGCAGATCTGCGGGAGCACAAGACCATGTTGAATCCAAGCCTGGTAAGGATTCCCGGTAATACCAGAAGCCATCTCAGGGAGATTATTTTCTGCTTCTGTTGGTTTTTAAGTTTATCTATAACACTCTTCTTTTTCCTTTGTATTTTCTTTTTTTTCTATTTGAGCTTATTTTTTTTTACCAGGAGGTCCGGGAGATCAAAACCAGGTCCTACCATATGGGAGATGGACACCCAACTATTTGAGCCACATCCACCCCCCTTTTTTTTTCCTAACACTATCTTTTGGCCATCATTTTCTCATTATTACATGGTATCTTGGTTATGGGATCACACACACACTCACTCACTCACATCCATTTCCTAATACTCATTCTGGTCCAGACTCCCTGACGGATAATCATTGATCTTCGTGCTACATAAAATGAAATAGGCTTAGATAAATACACCTACATGTCTGTGTCCACTTCCAAGAACAAGTAATTGGTAGTTAAATGAAAGCATGGGTAGAAAAGGAAGTGGGTAAGTAGATATGGGGAAGTTTTGAGGCATAATTCTAAAGTTCATTTTACCCATTCCCTGGACCTTAGATGAATGCTTTTTTATTACCAATAGTTCTTCAACCAGTTATGACTAGTTTTTTTTTTTGCTGACTATTAAAAAATGAGTGGCCTGCTGTGTCCTATTTATTTTAGAAACGTTGCTTAAAAGTTATTATACTATATCTATCAATAATATTGATTTGTTAAGAAAAAAAGTTAATATTCTAATTTAAAGTTATAAATTATATTCAATTAAGTTTCTCTGAGCTTTGTTTTCCTAAATAAATACTTGTTACAAAGGGGTTTGAGTGGGTTTGAACAAAAATCATTTTAGACAAATATTTCTTGAGGTACTAGGGATTAAAAGAGAAATGAAATACTGCCTCTACTGTGAAAGTGCTCACTTTAAAGCCAGAAAAAATATTAAACAGCATATTAGAGGTCCCAGAACTCATTCTGATGAGAAAAGTACCCATACTTGACCTAGGTCCTTCTCATCAGTCAGCTCAAATTAACCTCAGCTTCTGTCAATTTTGTTCTGAAAAAATCCACTTTTTTGTTATCCATGGCAATATTTCTACAGCGTCAGTGAAATTTCTGTTGATCTAAAGTTATTTGTTTTTCATGTTTGGTTTCCTAATCATTTCACTAAATTTCACTTAAATTAGTGGAAATTAGTAGCGTTATTTTCTAATGTGCTCTGTCACCTACTTCACAATAAACTCTCTTGTACTAGGTACACTCCATGCAGCTACAGAGGAATGGAGGAAAGACTACCTCACGGCAGCATGTCGCGCCTGACGGACCACTCCAGGCACAGTAGCTCTCATCGCCTCAACGAACAGTCACGGCACAGCAGCGTCAGGGACCTCAGCAGCAATCCCATGACTCACATCACACACGGCACCAGCATGAATCGGGTTATTGAAGAAGACGGAACCAGTGCTTGATTTGTCCCATCTATGGTGGCAAGCTTGCGCTGTTTAAAAAGCAGTTTTTATGCTTTGCCTTTGCATGACTGATTGCTATAACTCACTGTTCTCATGCTTTCAGTCAAGTGCGGATTGGGTCCAATGGAAAGGTAAACTTGCTTTTTATATTGCATCAAACTTGGAACATAAAGACATCCAACACTAATAATTATAACATCACAAAAATAATTCTTTCTAGTTAATATAGAGATATTTGTCTGGCAAGCATTTTTATAAACCTACTTATTTTATATTTAGAGAAAACCCTAAATGTATGGTGATTGCTTTTTAGTGAACTTTCATATAATATAAACTTATGAGTGATGAGATAGCATTCTGGTAGTTCTGTTATTAAAGTAAAATTTCAGAATTAAATTTTCTATGCAAGGGTCATTTCTCAGATGATAGTAGGACTTTGTAGTTCTTTCCACTTCAGTGAAAAAGAACTGTTTTTTAAAATATAGGAGAGTTTGATAAATTAGCAGGGGTATTTTAGTTAATAGATTATAAATGTAACCGGAGAATATGATTAGTCTATTGAAGGCTCTTTGAAAAGTTCTGTCAAAATATTCTTCTCCAGAGATATTCAGGATTAGGATTAGCAATGGAGTAAAAGCAGGATGGACATTTTCCCTATAATTTTGCTGTTTTTATTACTTTTGTAAATATTACTTTTACTGGCTTGTTTTCATAACATCCATATGCATGATGGAAAAATTTTAACTTGTAGCCATCTTTTCCTTGTAATATTGATTGATAGAGAACTTCATGTTCATATCTGTTCTGTGAAGGCATGTAATGAGATAATTATCACACATTTTAAGTTTTTTTGTGGTAAGCATAATTGCAAAATGGCAAAACATTTTCTCTGTATACATTGTTATATTTTTCTCTAGTGAGACGTGCTCTTACCAAAGCCACCAGACCTTGGCATTGAGGCCCCTCCTGTCAGTGAGTTGATTGTCTGCACTTGCATTGCCCTCATAGCCCACAGCTTTTGCCCCACACCCTTGTTTTCACATTCTGGATCATTCTTGTTTATAGCTGAAATATAAATAACCTAAGTCAAAAGTAGTGATTAATGTGGAGTATTTGGAAAGTATTGTAGTAAATGAAGCATGATTTGTCTCACTGTGATAAATCTTTTATCTTAAAAACATCAGCTGAACATGTTAGGCTTTTTGGCTTGTAATGTTTAAATAATTTACACTATGAACTGTGAACTTTATTAGGCATGAAATTGATTAGAAGGAAAAGAAAAATTCTGGAAAATGCTGAAGGCGTTATATAGAAGAGCATATTTAAACAAGTGGTCCTTAACCCTGACTGCAGGTAAGAAACACTTGGGGAACATTGCAAGGCCCAACACCTTCCTCACATTGAGGTTTAATTAGTTGGAGTGAGGCCTAGAGAATTTTCTTTTTTCTTTTTCTCTCCCCTACCCCCTTTTTAAAGCTTTCCAGGTGATTCTAATCTGCAACTAGGATTGACAACTATTTTGAAGTACAACTTCCCTCCCCCATAATGATCTGATGGTATCATATTATACCACATAAAAAATATAGCTGTCTTCAGTAGTTTTTATATCATTACTCACTGTACAGTTGTTTTCCCTTTATCATCCATTATAAAATACTGAATTCTGGATCCTCCTAGAGATTCTTATTCGGTATATCCAAAGGTGATAGGAATTTTTTTGTTGTTGTTGTTACATATCCCCCCCTTTCTGCTTGTTCTTGCTGTGTTCATTTTTGTGTTCTTCTGTGTCTGCTTTTGTCTTCCACTGTTGCGGCGATGCCCCAAGTCAGCTCACCACGCAGGCGGCTTGCCCCGCTCGCGGGCGGCTCTGCTCTGCTTGTGGGCGGCTGTGCTCTGTTCGCGGGTGACTTGCCCTGCCCGTGGCAGCTTTGCCCTGCCCACGGCAGCTTTTTGCCCCGCCCATGGTGGATTGCCCTCTCAGGGCGGTCTGCCCACTTGGAGAGGCCCCAGGAACCAAACCCGGGGTCCCCCCTGTGGTGAACCGGCACCCTATCCACTGGGCTACAGCCAGCCCCCTGATAGGAATTTAAAAATCTGTATTTATAAAAAGAGCACAGGTCTAATGCAGGCAATCCAAGAATCACACTTTGAAATATTTTGTTCTAGACTCTGGAGACACCTGGCTCTGCCATATCCTATTTTTTTAATCTTTAAAAAGTTAACCTGTCTGAGCCTAGGATCCCTTTTTTGTAAATGAAGATAGAAGATAATACCTATCTACCTCACAAGGCTGTTGTGAGAACCAAATGGAAAAATCATGTGAAAGCTCTTTGGAAACTGTAAAGCATTATGGAATGTAAGGGCTTGATATTATTGAGGAGTTAAGAGATCTTTTTGAGGACTACTATATCCCTGACATTCGTTTAATTAAAATTTGAACTTTTCTGTCTCACCTTTTAAAACAAAAATACCAAGATTAGGTATTGAAAAGCAGCTTTTATCAGGCACAAATTTTCTGGAGTAATAATTTGTTTCTCTATTTTTTTCTTTTAAAGTACGTATATCTTAATGTGAATTATTACTAATTCTTCACAAGATACATTTGATCATTTGACCCAAAATGATCTTTTTCTTCTCTTTTTATTGTCTTTCTCCTTGAAACTGGAGTTAGTGCTCAGGACAGGCAGCATCTGATTTACCTCATGACTGACAATTAATAAACCTTTTCTCCGAAGGCCAGGCTTATCACAACTTAATTTATAAATAAATGATTCGTGAGTCTTTTGTCTGAGAATCTCTCCTGAGAACAGCATGAGAGAACCAAAACACACATTAAGAAATAAAAATAAGTTAAAATAGAAGGTACCAGTTTGAGCTCAAGATGTTGTCATCCACAGCCATCTGCATTATGTTATTGACTGCCAAAACGTTAGTTGGTTTTCTTGTAGAAGTGGGCCAAGTGTAGACAGTTAAGTGAACATCGCTGTGAAAATCTTAACTTGTGTCTCCTGATTTTTACATATTTATTTGTGTCTTCACCACTAAATTAATTGTTAGTTATATGTAAATGTTATATTGCCCTTTCAGTTACTTTCTGCTAGTATTTTATATTAACCCACAAAATCTATCTAATATTATTAGTCCATTGCTTTAAATAACAATATTTAGTTGGGCCATGTTGTTTATCAAAACTGTTGCTTCAAATTAAGAATTTTTCTTTTGCAGTGAGTTGAAGAGCTTTAGCAAAACAGCAATCTCAAGTTTCAACTAGCTTAAACCAGTTTGTACAAGTCTAGACAGTTTTCTTACCATGTGTTTAACTTTAATTTGTGTCTTGATTGGCATATGATAATGTTTAGTGTTTTGTTTGTGGGGTTGACAACTGAGAAAATAATAGTTCTCTCCGAAATGTTACTATATTAGAAGTTTTTAAGCAATATGCTTTTTTTTTATTCTGTAGTTAATGCAAAAGACCAGAGACACATGTTAGGCTCAAAACATAATTAATCTCAAATACCAGCTGAGTAATAACCCAACAGCTAGCCCAGGGGCTAGTACATAGTAAGTTTTCATAAATATTTAAATGAATGAACAACTTCTCACACAATTCACTTTTACCCCAATAGTGAGCCTCTCAGTTCAAAGAATTTTGAAGTTACATAATTTAAATTTAGTGAAATGTCTCTGCTTTACCAGAATTACATGTGGCAGGTAATAAGAAATAAATAAGGTACTCCAAATGAAGCTTATTCTAGTTAGAGCAATAGTCCATATTACTATTTTAATTGAAGAAATATATGTACATACTTGTACCAACATTTTATATTAATTTTAAAAGGTAACAAGTGATTCTTAGTAAAGAAATAATTAGGCTCCTGTTAGTATCATGTGAAGTTAGATCTTTGTGGACCAGTGGGTAAATGAATATGCAAGCAAACTTTTTTTTTTTTTTTTTTTTTTTTTTGAGGTACCAGGGCCAGGGATTGAACCTGGGACCTTTTATATGGGAAGCTGGCACTCAACCACTGAGCCATATCAGTTCCCAAGCAAACTTTTATTGGTTTGATTTTTCTTTTTCTGCTATTTCTTGGAGAAGATTTATAAAACTTCTAAGAACCCCTTCAAATTAGAAAAATGTACTACATTTTTACCTACCTCGTTAATTTCTTTGTAATAACAGTTAGAAACAACTGAAATTGTAACTATCTTAGTTTAGGCTATATAGGAATGAAAAGGGACTACTTGATTTTTTTTTTTTAATAAAATAGTGGATCATTGGCTGGAGCTTGGAAAACATTAATTTACCAACATTTCACTATGATAATATTTATGTGGTTTTAGACATGCCAAAGGTATATTTACATATTATAATACTTGAATGACTTACATAGTCTAGTGTCCTGAAAATTCCATTGGGCTTGGTATTTGAAGTCCCATAATTAAGATGTGATTTGGACTTGTCATTTAATTTCTTAGTTTCAATTTCTTCAGTGAATATGAGGATAAGGTAATTTTTGTCTGAACCAACCTTACTGGACCTTGTGAGGATCAAATGAAATAATATGCATTATAGTGTTCTGTAACCTATCAATTGCTATACTGATTTTTTAAATATTATTTTTGTTAGAATTTTGAAGGTATAGAAAACAAGAATATGGTCTTCAGTAGTATTTATTTTTAGCAATACACAAAATGGGCAATTAGAACAGTATTCATTTGGTTCAGTCTTTAAATCAGTAATCCAATTAACCTTTAAAAACAAGTTTTACTTTCAAGAAGAGCTATATACCCTTAAATTCTAAGATATGGCTATACCATGACTATGCTCTCAAATATTATATGGTTGAAATCATAGGTAACTTCCAACAGAAATTTGGGGATCTCCATTATATTTTTCCTTTGACATGGAATTATATAATTTCATTAGCCTGACTTGACTGAAATTTGTAAGAAAAATGTAAAGAATATAGGCCCTATAACTTTTTTTTTCTTTGAGGACTTTCATATATCTAATTCTTTTTTATTAAGAACAAGTTTTGGAAAGATGATTGCTATAATTTGTTGGTTTTCTTTATGGCAAAACTTTAAATTTTAAGTCTTAACACTATGGGAATTTTTGTATATATGTATATATACTTTTTAAAAATCTGTGTAAAGTAGTAATTTCTTCTCTATTCTTCTCTTACATAAATACACAAAGGATATGCACCCTAGATTTACAAAAGAACTCACTATTCTTTCAAACTTCTTTTATGATTTTTGCAACTCATTAATATAAGAAAAAATGTTTACATTTAATTCAGCTATGTTTGCTAGTAGCTGTATAATTTTATTCATTATTCTTATATCATTTTGATCTATTTTATATGAAAAAATTATATTGGCAGTGCTTCATAATTTTATCTTCCGTTCTCTTTCTATTCTAATTGTATGAGTTTGGGGAAAGGAATGGGAAGACTAAGCATCAGGGCTTTACCTTCCATCTGACTGTAATGAGTCTTCTCCTTTCTTCTCATTTAATTTTAATCCTGTACATCTTTAATCAAATTAATAAAGGAGTATGATATTCTCTCAAGGATCCAAAATCTCTTAAGAAAGAAAATGTAAAGGTCTACCTAGAACCAGCCATCTTTGTAGACATTCCTGTTTGGTTGACTTATAAACATTTAATATAAGTTAATGAGCATATAGAATTCTTATTCTGTGGTCTCAAATTAATTAGAAAATAAAATTCTTTTGCCATAAACATAACAGGAAGTAGTAAAGTACACTTATATTTTTAGTCAAATCCTATACCTGTATAAAGTTACTTACTGTAAGAGTTGTTCCATCTATTTAAATGCTTTGAAGGATAGGTTCCTTCAGATTTTTTTTTTGTAATAATCACCTCTCCCAGGAAATTTACCATGTTCTTTCTTGAACATATTTATTGGTATGGTAACCTTCCTCATAATTCTCATTTTACTGGCCACTGTCACCAGTTTTCCCTGGTAAACAAGTTTTTACCTTAATAATTTGGATTTTGAAGACTCAGTGTTTTATTATTTTGCTAACTAGCCTTAATTAATAAGTTACGATTTATAAGACAGTGATTTTTTTTGCCCATGCTTGCTCTTTTATCATATTTTCTAATGTAGAGTGAATGACTTTATTTTTATTACTATTACTGTATCCTTGAAGTTTTTGTCTTATAAGTCAGCTTATTTGTATGTGTTATCTTGCAACTATTTCTTTAACTGTGTTTTGCTTATTGGCTGTTTTTTCTTTTTAATTAGAGCTTAATCATTTCTATTTCCTAAGTTGTCAGTTTTTTAATGCTTAGTAAAGAGGCATTATATTATTTTTTTTAAACACGGAATTTTGAGTCAAGAGACTTAATTTTTTTAGTCAGGAGACTCTATCAATAAGCTGTGTAACTTTGGACAAGGCACTTTACCTCTTGGGGCCTCTATTTTCTCATCTATAAATGAAGGGTTAGACTAAATAGTCACTCAGTTCTACCCAACTCTGCTTCTCTCTTGATCATTTATGTCATAATTCTGGGCTCACTTTTATCATTATTCTGCCAATGAACTATACTTACTAGATTAATCTGTTCTATTGATGTAATTTATACTCAAATTGATAGGATTCAGATGTTACTTCTTTTCCATTTGTGATTTTAAGTAATTTTAAAGGTGAAAAAAGTGAAAGAAAGGTTACAAATAATGGACATGACCTTTTTTCCCATGGGAAAGTATAGCAATATAAGCACATTAAATTGATATAGAGAAAAAAATGACAAAATTTTGTGATATTTGTTCTCTTAAATATGAATATAGCTAACCTAAACTTTATCCAAAATATATTTAAGATAAAATTAGTGAGCACAGCAGTGATAGCACTGGCCCATATGGCTAATTAAAAGGCTACCAGATTTTACCAGCATTCAAATAATTATAAAAAAGGAATTTCAGAGGAATTGTTTGAAATTTGTCTGTCTATTAATTATCTTTAAGCCATAGTCTTAGATTCATTGAATAAATAAAGCCTTCTTAACTATAAGATAATACAATATAGTTTCATTGGTTTCATCTCAACAGAGTTCTCTTATAGATCAACTATGTTCTCTGAGAAGCAGAGATCATTGTCTTCGCTCTAATTATCTACAGTAGCTCCTATTGCTCTCTTGAACACATTGGTCTATAGATTTAAGTCTAGGTTTGGAGTCTGGTGGGTAGAGAACAGTAGAAAGTATACTCGTTACTGGTGTGATTTCTTTGGCTACACTTGATTTATTCTCTTATATAAATTCAGTGGATCAAGTATCTCTTGGCTTTCAGAAATTAAATTAGATGCCCAGCCTTTCTCTTTCAGAGATGTCTATATTCCATTGTTAATTTGATTGCCTGAAGAAACAAACAACTTTATTTTAAATTCTCTTGCTCTACAAGTTTTATTGTCATATTTGTTAAATTTAAATATGATGTCCAAACATTTCATTGAATATTTTCCAGTTTTTATTAGGGGATATTCTATAAGACATGATCCTAGAATGATTCAATTTATAAGTATCCCTCTACCCTTGTCCTATTTTTCTCTAACTATGTCTCCCATCTCAATTTGAAAAGGAAATTTTCTCTCCCTTAGCCCTGCCTCATAATTTTTCCCTGGTGAACTACTCTTGTTTAATGTCAAATATTTAATATGAAATGATTCTCTATTCCTGAGACAAGATCAGCATGGAGTTCTTTACACTGAGCTGAGGTGACTATTGTACTTGAAAATAATGTATCTTTATATGTGAACTTAAAAATTATTTTTAAAACCATAAAAAGAACTTCCCAATGTGAAAATATTACTCTAGAACTTCTCTTTCATCAGGTGCTATTTTTACCTTAGTGTGAGATTTCAGAGTAAATCTGAATTGTTCTTTATCATTTGCCTTTTTATAATATTTAGCTTCTGTAGAATTACCCCATTTCATATGTCTTTAACACCATCTTCAAACACCTGTTTTGCTTTTATTTTCAAATGCCACATTTTATTTTTCAGAGTTTTATTTTCTCATTTAAGTTTAAAAGTTTTGCATAAATGAAGGAGTAACTGTAGTTTAAACATTTACTTTGGCTTAACAAATGAATCACCACCACCATCCTTCTCCCCCAGTCCCCAAAATGAAAAGTTCATTTGACACTCAAAAGATATTAAATTTTCTTATTTTTTATTTGAAAGAGCTGCAAAAGCCTGTTTCTTCTAAATTGACATTTTTTAGTTAAGAAAATACTGACTTCTGTATCTTTGTAGTCTGACAGTGAACTTTGGGGATTATTTATATAAATATATGTATCTATAATTAGTAGTAGTTATTAGTATTTGACTTTCTGTAATATCCAAAGCTCAATTTATTTAATTGTTCTGAGCCGTTTTGTTTTGTTTTGTTAACCTGTGCAGTGTTGTATGTGTAGGTTATCGTGGTCATCTGTCAGCAGAGCAATTCAATTGTAGATTAACTTTGAGAATCAGGCCAAGGAGGTTGTTTATGTGGCCAAACTAGGATAATACTATTCTGAACTATATGATATTGCTGTCTTGTGGGGTTTTTTTTAATTTTAGGTCAAAAGTGATTAAATGTTAGCAATTTCAGAATATAGATTCAAAAAACAATCAGACAAAAAACATTTTAGGACATATATATTAACATCCATCCCAAATCTTCTTATCTCTCTATCAGAGACTTTATGAAAGGAGACTACACTGGAGAAAACCACAAGTCTATCAAGAGAAATCATGCTTTGTAATGTTAAATTCCATGCTTTCCAACGACACTTTATAAAAATGACATTAATAATTGAAGCAAATGCCGTTTGGGGATACATAAGTTATATAAGTCTTCGATAAGTCTCCATTTAGTTTTTAAGTTTCATAACTTGAGATTTTTATATATAGAAGGATTAATGTGTGAATACCATTTAAAGGCAAAATAACTTTTTTCCCCTCACATCTAATATGGACTCATTTTGCTAGCTATAGAATTTTATCTTCTTGGTAGTCCCTCTAAAATAATTCATACTCTTATGTTATATAGTTACATTAAACTTCAACAAATTTTCCTTAATTGCCATTTAAAGATTTTCTTAATTCCTTTGTTTCAGGTGTTAAGAATGAAAGTATGTAAGTATAAAAATGCATATAAAAAGTATGATGCTCCTATGCAAGAAAACCCCAATTTTAAATAGAGCTGTCATCTAAAAGGTTGTAAATTAGGTTGTTCCAAATGCAGACTATACCTCCTCAAAAAAAATATTATTAATAAATATAACAGGTTAGATAACAAAGGCTGATGTAGTATACTTATATCAGTCTAGATGTCCTGGTTTTGGATAATACAGAATTATAATGCAGGAAACTTACTTTGACCTCTCAAGCATTGCCTGGTATACATCTTTCTAGGTGAAAACCTTCGCGATACCCTTAGCCCTGCTCAGGTGCACACCCTGTCCCTCTGACGGTTCCCCAAGTGCTGCATTTCCAAAAATACCTGCCTGCCTTCTAGCCCAGTCTTCCCTGTCAGTGGTTCCAAAGTACAGCCTATCTCAAGTGTTAGGAAGAAGCAAATTTGCTTTAACTAATTCATATTAAATTATTAATGACTAACATCCCTTTATCTCTTAAAGTGAAGCATAAATTAGAGACAAACACATTGCAGTTAGCACAGTTAGCACAAATTAATCTCAAAAAGTAGGGTGTTAGGCTTTAAAACAGAATTGGAAATAATTTAATTAGTGTGGGTGGGATTATTTTGAGGCAAGAGATGTTATTAGGTTGACCTAACTTGGGAATCTGTCCCTCTTTGTCCAAACCCACATGATGTCTAAAAGCGCTGCATATTTTCAGTGACCTTGAGGAAGGGAGCTGCTTGTTTGTATTATAAGTCAGATGAAGTCGGGACCTCTGATCCCATGGTTCCGTCTTCAGTTAAGAGCTCTGTCTGCAGCATGCTGCATCTCCACTCACACTGTGCTTCTGAGCCCATCTGTGTTTCCATCTCAGTCTGCTCTACACTACAGTACAGCTAGGACTATCTTCAGCTCTGCTCATTGATACTAAATGTACAGATCAGCACTGCCCATGCTTGTAAAGTAAATAAAAAAGGCTTTCTTGTTTTACCGTTATCAACAATAACCATTATTTTTTTTTCAAGAGATAGAAAGGTAGAAAAGATACTTCTTTTCATTATTCTACAAAACTGTTATTTTTAAATACCCAGCACTTGGCATTTTTGTTTCTCAAAACCTATTCTGAATTAAATTGCTAAAGTGATTCTAAAATGTATTCAGATAATTTAATCTTGCTTTATCATATAAACATCCAGTTAGAAAGTGTTTGTGCTAAAGATCTTGTACTATGTAACATTGGTTCTTCATGTTTCTTTTTTATAAGCTCATTAAAATTGTTCATTCATTTCCAAATAAGTGGAAAAGTTATTGTTTTGAAATATGTATAGAGCAAGTGCACTTGGTTAGAGCATGAACTGTATTTTAACATTAGCTGGATGTGCTTTGCACTCTGCTCTTGTAGATTTATTTTGTTTACGGTAGACTGATGTCAGTTTTTGTAAATGTTTTTTCTTAGCACTTTAACTGTGAGTGTACAAACTGATTTTAAATGTAGTGGTTGTATATTTTGGTTATAAATTGGAAATTTTTAATAAAATTAAATAATTTGTTCTCTATTCTGTCATTAATACCTGATTGCATATGATTTTCTACATCATTTTTCTGACCCTTTATTTAAATAGCTTATTTAATATGGTTACACTGCTATTTTTAAATTAGGCTTCCTATTTTATATTCTTCTAATATTACTAACTTTTTCATTCATAATAACATAAGATTCACTTTAACCTGGAAGATGGAAATATATAAACCCACACCATTCTTATATCCTTTTTTTTTTTTTTTTTA
>PVKH010004400.1:0-23416 GCA_004027955.1 Chaetophractus vellerosus
CTAGCAAACTAAAACAATATCCCACTACTGATGAATTTCTAGCACTGTTTTTACAATTTTATATGCAGAACGAATATGTTATCAAATCAATTTTCGTATGCTTGGAATTTTGTTTTAAAACTAATTGTAAGAGAATGAAAACCTGGTATTTAATATAAGCTGGTCAAGTGAGCAATAAACAATTGCAAACTTTCCTAGGGCTATTTTGCTCTGTCTTATCATCAGGACACTAAAGCATATGTTGGATGTTAGCTGGGTGGACACAACGTGTCCTATTTATTCATTTCTTTTGAAGCCACAATTTCTAAGTTTTGTTTCTTAGGGGTACATGTCAAACTTCATTTAGCATTAGTTGGTATCTGGACACACTGAATAGCAAAAAGGCAGCATCTGAGGGCAAAAAAAGATGCCTGCTATATGAGCAATAATGTCAGTTTCATTTATGTAACTCAGAGAAAACAAGAGGAGAAATACAATGGAGAAGATGACATTAGCAAATCAAGATAAAAAATTATTCATTTAATTTATTAGTACAAAATTGCAGAAGGATAAGGAGAAATATTAAAACCAATGTTTTAAACTTGATGTTCTGATCAATGTCTACGAGTTGGATAATTTTAGAGAAACTTCTCTTAAATTGTGTTTTTATCCTTAAAGTTCAAAGATTCTATATTTACCTGGAGCACATTTATATGCACATCACGTTCCTTTCTCTTAAGAATGTTTTCCCAATTTTTCCAGAAGTATCTTAGATACTATAAGCCTAAATTTATAAATGTGAAATAGATGAATAATGTAAAGTTTGTAAACCCAAGTGTTCTATTTCCACATTGCTAACTGTTTAACCATGTGACAATACTCTGGGAAGTAGTTTTTAAGTACAATTGTGGACAATTTATCATACCATTTTCCTAAGGCCCATTGTGTTCAGTTTATCTATAGTTCATTCAATTTCAATGCAATATTTTTAATCCATTATGTAAATTATACACTCTAAAGTAATTTGTTTATCTCTTGATGGATATTGAATTGTTTCCCTTTTTGAAATTATATACAGTGCTATGGTGAACGTTTTTATATGTATTTCCTAGTGGACACGTGAGTTTCTCTTGGCCTATACCTAGTAGTAGAATTGCTGAATCACAAGGTATTGTTCAACTTTAGTAGGGAGATCAAACTTTTCCAAAGTGTTTATAATAATTTATGTAACATTGTAAATTATTTTTATAAAAGTTCAAAAACAAAACTAAACCATATACTTTTCATATATATACACTGGTATGATAAGATTTTAAAAAGGAAGAGAGAGAATCTGAACAATAAAATTCAGGATAGCAGTTACTTTTTTACCCTAGAAGAGGATGAAATGGGAAGTAGCCACAGATAACTTGCACATATTGGTCACATTCTAGGTTTTAAGGTTGTTGTGGATTCCAGGGTTTTTATAATTCACTTACGACATGTTATATTATTTTATATGTATCAATACTTACATAATTTTAAAACCTCAGTATGTACAATAATGTTAGGAGCCTTGGGAATTGTTGGCAAATAGATACGTTACATTTTAAAATAAATTTACTATCTTCAAATTTTAAGATGGAAATAAAATAAAAGCAATAAACAGTGTTTTTTTTAATGTATCATGCCACATTTTAGTAATTTTGAGATCCCCATGACAATATTCCTCTATTTTTTAGTTGGCTTTTTCAAACCACCTCAATATAAGTTCACAGAAATTGGACCTCGGGAAATAAGGAAGGAATTTGGTAATGGTTTTTCTCCTAAAGGAATTTTTCCCCTTGCTGAATGTATCGATCTTGAAAATATTCAAATTAGTCAGTTACCAAAAACTAAAATTATGTCAAAGTACTAACCCAGTGATCAAAAAAAGGAAAACTAAATTAAGTCTTCTAACAGTGAAGTAAATATCAGCATGTATCCCCAATATATATTTTATTTCTACGTTATATCCATGTACTACTGTACTCATATATTGTAGACATTTAAACAATATACAAAAAATAGACACAAAAGAAATTTGGTAAAAGTAAAACTACATAGAAGTTCTATTATTTTCTTCCTACAGCCCAGTGGATGGCCAAGTGTACCCCATGAGTGTCACACCTTCCACTTTGGAAATTCTTGCTCCAACCCTACAAGAAGAATTTCACTAAGAAGCATGTCGTCCAAACTTACATAATGACACTGCTATTTTGTTTGTAAATTCACATTGTTCAGTTATATATTCAACCTTTTTCTATAACCCTGAAGAAACTTAGTGTCTGTGAGATTTAAAGTAGTAAGTAACACCCGCTTAGGTCAACTGTGTTTGCAAATAGTATAAATGAGGATTCAAGGCATCACCTTTAGATTTGTCTTATGTTACATGAACTCGATAGAAAAGCAAAAAGGAAAAATAATTTTTTTTTTAAAAAGTCACTTTTGTATTATTGGGTATCTGATTTTTTTTAGCTTTCAACTTAGATAAAATCAACACCTTAAAAGACTTGTCTTTAACCCGGATTTTCTTTTATTAAAGTAAACAATTGTGGGAGCACGCCTAGCGGAATAATAGTTTGATCCTAACAAAGGAGTCTGGGTACCACAATATGCCTTTTGCCAGAGGCAACATTCCCCAAAGCATGCAGCTAACTGCATCTCCTGCTGTACCTGTAACAATTTAATTGTGTAAGTCAGCCTAGTCAAGCATCTCCAGCTCATGACTGGGAGACATGAAATTCATTGTCATTATTGTCCCTGTCATTTTGGATCATTATATCCTGCTGCAGAATTTTCCTCACTTCAGTGCATTTTTACCTCGAGGAGCCAGGGATTATAGCTGAGGTTGGGGTGGGGGCAGGACCGTGAACTACATTTACCTCAGGGGAGCCAGAGATTAAATTGGCTTTGCTCTCTCATGAGCTGAATTCATCTATTTGTATGCTGTGAGTTTTAGGTTGGAATAAAAATGAATATTCTAGTGAAGCCTAGGCTTTAATACCCTCTTTGAAACATGGATAGAGCCAACTTTTATTTACATTAGGAAAGCCAATGTGATTTCTTGTAGGTTGCTATTTTCATATGTACATAAGGAATATTTAAGGGCATCATCAGGTATGAAATAACAGACATCTCTCTCTGTCAATGCAGTGACTCTCAGGAAGAATTTAAAGCCATCATTTTGTTCTTAAGTTTCATTTTACAGAGGCTTAACGGGGATAGTTAATGGTCTTAAATATTTAATAATTTTTAATTATATCTCATATTCTGTGCAGTGGATTGGATGACTGAAGCCCAACCAGGATAGCACCCAAGATCTACTGTGGGAACTGGAAGATGGTTGACAGAGGAAGACAAAATAAAGTTGACAGAGGAAGACAAAATAAGTTCCTGAGGAAACTGGTTATCCTCCAGCAGCTGGTTCGTACAACCTCATTGCCTGTTAAGTCATCCAAGCTTGGAGTGCCTTAAACGCTTCTTGCTGACTTGGGAGAGTTGGGCCCTTATCAGTAGTAATGCCCAAGACCAAGGGCCCAGAAAATGGCAAGGGGCTGGATAGGACATGTCTCAGTCAGAAAAACCAGTGAGCTCGCTGCATGTTTCTCTCACAGGATATAAGAAAAAAATATAACTTGAAGAAAAACCTGGTATGTCACTCCTATGACAACTTTCATTTCGTATGGATTTTACTAAGAAATTTGACATTTACTTTGTCTCTACTGAATAAAGATGGTGGTTATTCTTCCATATGTGTGAGTTTGTTGTCCAGCAGTTAACAATAAAATATGCCAATGAATCATACATACGTTGTGCACAAAATAACCACTATAATAACCACGTCCAAAAGTATATGGAATTTAATATGACCTGTGTAGACTTTCTTGGGAGAATCAATTTTGCCCTAATCATATGTAATGACCATCAGTATTTATTTAGGTTGAATTGTGAATAATAAAGAAATATAAGAAAAAATTGGTGGGCTTTTATACATTTTGTACTTCAGTGAGAACAACCTTAAGCCCTCACATCTCAATGTTGAAAGGACTATAAAGGTTGTCTCAGCACCTGGTCTAGTTAAGTGAGTGGCAATGTTTACTAGTCTGTCCCACTGTATTTTAACACCATTATATTTCACTTTTTGCTAGTGCTAAAGTGACTATGTAATGTATTACTAATAATAGTTTTTAGTTAGTAAAACTTCTTGCAGCATTTAGAAGTTCATTTGATTACTTAAGCCACTTTTTTTTTTATCATAATCGAGATTCTCCCAAGATGGGAGTTGTAAAAATAGTTATTTCAAACAGTTCAAATGCATCTTGAAATCATTTGGGTAACTGTCATTATATTCTCATAATGGTTATTTGAGAACTTTTTCTTCTTAAGAAAGGTTTATCTTATAAACTGCAATTTGTAGGCTTGGGTTTGCAATGGTAAATGTTCAGGAAGGATTTTCCCTCTCTGAAATACTTTGCTAGCAGATGATAATGTTCTTCTTCTGGCCAAGAGATAAGGTATTCTTTTTTTTTTCTCTGAGCAAAGCATTTAGTGCATTTAATTATTTTACTTACATCTTTCTCTCTACATTCTTTTCATGTTGATATTTAATTTACTCATCTCACCATTACATAAAACAGGAGTTGTTCCTATCTGTAAATACAGTTAAGAAAACATAGAACTATCCATTGTTTCACATTCCTGTTTTACCTCACCTCAAGCATGACATAGCTGGGCCTGTATCATTTCACAAAATGTTTTAAACTATGTATTGGAATATATTAGAATATAATTATTTTCACCCCCATTAGTTCAAGATGTAAGATTTACAATCAATTTTCAAATAGCAATTTGAAATTATTTTCAATAATAATTTCTAAATTTTTCAATAATCTTTGATAAGCTCCTAATTCGATAACCTGTGCCAAGCCATAAACGCCAAATCTAGATTCAGTAAATTCTTCTTCCTCTTGAGTCTAATAGAGCACTGTTTCTTTTGAGATTATGCAACACAGATTTCCTTGCTTCTCCAAGTAGAATCACTAAGAAACTATAATTCATAACAATTTCAAACAAACATAAGATATCACAAATTCAGCTATCCCATCTACTAATATTTCTCTTGAGAGTCAGATATGCACAAGCTAAATAAATATATAAAAGTGGTGCTCTAGACATCGCATGGTAGAAAAAAGGAAAAAGTAGGATGGGTTTTTGCAGGAGAGAGTAGCGATAAGAACCAAAGGTCACAAAGGCTTCCATGTCAAGATGGCAGAATGCTATTTGCAGAATGGCTTCTTACTCCTCCTGGACCTAAAACTCTTTAATATAATCACTCAATAAACTATGATGGATTAACATTAAGGGTCTGATGCAGAGAAAGCAAATTCACAGTTAAGGTTGTCCTTTAACATGTAGGTTCAATTGAGAACACCTAAGAAGAAGTTAAATGGGCCCCCTGAGGTGTTTAGATGTCAGGAGGCACTGCAAACTGTGAATTTTCCAGCTTTTAAGGTTTGTCTAAGACCCGTAAGATTTTTCTAATACTATTGCTGCAAGGATATTCTCTTGAATTTGGTCCCCACTGCTCCTTCTACACATATATATTTTGCAATCATATATGAAAGCCTGACAGTTAAATTTTGATTCAGAAATGTAATACTCAAGAGAAGAACAAAAGGTGGGAGTGGCCTTGAGGACATCTGTAATATAAAGTATAAATATCAAAGTCTCCTGGAAAAAAAATTTATGCTGATTTTTAGATATCCAACACTAAACACAAAAGATCACATAATGGAGGGACAATCTCACTGAACTGTAGAACCTAAGCTGTCCTTTGTGTCACAAAATGTCGAAGGCTTTTTGAACACATACAGTTATCTGTGTCTAGCTATTTCCATATAAGTGAATGTCCTTGGACTATTTCCCAATGCCACACACCCTGAGCCTTTCAGAATGCTGTTAAAATCTCAGAAATGGCTTTGCCTGTTTTGTTTTGTATTTTGTTTTGTGTTTGTGGTCCATCTGGAGATATATTAAGTGGGCAGTTCCTTCAAACAAAAGTGTACAAAAACATTTACACACACACACAAAAAGAAATGAACATTGAACACATGGTAAATGGACAGTAAGGTAATATCACTGTTAGAAAACATATGAAATGAGCAATAAAAACTCAGGGGTTTCGGTTGTAACAAATGCAATGTTTATCGACCATCACAACATAAATTATATGTTCAAGAATTCTGTTCTGTGCAAAGTACAAACATGTCAGTTTCAGCCCCAGGGGCATTTTTCTCTAGGTTTATAACCCCTTGAAAATGAAGGTTTCATCAAGGAAACCTAACAGATCCTCAGCTGCTTTCAACATTATAATATATTCATAAGGCAAGTGTTCACTGGAAAACACCTAACAAATTAAATCATGTGAGGGCGGGATCCAAATTCATAATGATGGAAAATGTACCAAACCAACCATGAGTTACAATGGAGAAATCAAAGGAGAACAGGTTGTGCAAAACAAACAATTTTAAAAGCAAAACACTATGGGATGCCTTTCAGAATTAGAGAAAATGGTGAGTGCGTGAGTCTGCATTTGCACGTTGTGTAAGAAGAGCATTAAATGTAAGGATGCAAACCTCTGGTTAAGAATTTACTGTAAGCCTCACGAATGAGAGAAAAGTATCTGGTAAAGAAAACAAATCACTTACCGTCATAGTAGACAATCGCTCCTACCAGTTTGTCCTTCTGGAGCATTGGGAAATGTTCAAGAGCTCTTGATTTGCTGAGGACATAACTGCTTTTCAGGCAATTACTTCCTGCAACCAGATCATATAGCTTGATTCCTATCCAGTAGTAAGGTAACTGCCACCACCTACAGCACAAATGGGAAGAAAGGTTTCCTTAAAAACAGAGTATGGCATTATAGAATGTCACTCTAAATTACAAGGTACTTTTCATTTAAGAAACGTAAAGAATACCTAGAAGTGTACTGTCAAAGAATCAGGAGCACTGCAAAACTGTTTCTGACACCATCCTACATGAGTTACATAAAGAATCAGTGAGTCTCAACGCTGGCTGCGAATTAGAATCTTCTGGGGAGCAACTGAAAGAAAAATTCCAGTGTCTGGGCCTCACCCATCCAAAGACTGATTTAAGTAGCCTAGGGTAGAGACCTGGGCAATTCTAATGTGCATCGAGGGTTGAGAATCACTGGTCTAAGAAGCGGTAGGCATTCTACGACAAAAGAGGGACACAAATTATAAAATCTAATTCTAGGCTCCCATAACACTCATGTAGCTAAGAGTTCCATAATCTACTTTTTAATATTACCTATATTCCAATTTAAGGAAACTTCATGGATAGCTGTAACAACATCAGGAAAATTGCTGTTTATAAATTATAAGCTGACGTCTCCAAAGCAAATTTAGCTAAACTTAACTCAGACACTTAAAATACTCGAAAGTAGTTTGGGTTTGAGATTGGTACAAGACAAGGTCAGATTTTGCAACAGTATCATTTTTGGCTCTGTGTTTTACACTCAGCAAATGACCCTCTGATGATCCCTAGGACAAAATGCAGCCGCTCATCTATACACCTTCAGAAACTGGAATAAGAAGCTACTAATTATAATTGCAGAATACAACCCCCTTTGCCTTCAAGATCTGGCCTTTAGAGGAGGGTCAGTAGAGAGTAATTTAGGAAAAAGCACATTTTTAAATACTACAAAGGAAAATAGTTCAAAAGGATTAAAGATTAGCAACAATTAAAACCACATTAAGAAATACACCTTGAGGGATTATTTCCATTAAAATTGTGTTGTTCTATTGACCTCAGAAAAGCAAACAGTACACAGGTGATATCAAAAGGCTTACTTGTAAAGCGGAAGCATTATAGGCAATGGAGCTGATAAATGGGGAGCAATTTCAAGTAAGTTGGCGCGCTCGTGAAGGGCTTCTTTTACCAGCCTATACTGAAAAGCAAAACAGAGAAAATTAGTTTGGCAGTAACAGATCATAATATTTTCAAATGGCAAATAGACGCCCTGCCAACTGATTGATACACAGAAACCTCTCTACCTCTGAGCGAGGACAGCTTTCTCCTAATCAAATTTCTAATAATACATCATGCTGTCAACCTCAAAGATTTTTTAGAAACCTAACTGTATTTGCATAGGAGAAAAACATGCTGTCAGAGTTCCCAGGTGTAAGATATTTTCCTGACTTGAGTTACAAGATTATTGTAACAATTTATCTTGCATCCTCTGGATTGCCCCTTTCCTCAGTTCCCCATAATACACTCTCCCATGTAGGAGATAACATATTATTCAAATTCATGCTGGAAGTTTCCTTCTCGCCTCCACTAAACCAAGCAAAGATGATACTTCACAGTTGCACAGTACTTTATAGATTATAAAGACGCTTTTGTCCCAACTCCTTTTGTCCTCATAACTTCCTGAAGAGGCACCATTACTATTATAATACTAATTTTACATATAAGAAAACTTAGTCACATGGCAGTTGAGTAAATAAGTCAGAATACATCATAAGCCATCTGACTTGAAATCTTAAGCTCCTTTTCTTTTATCCCTTATGATGCTGAATAGAAACATAAGAAAAGGGAACAGATTCAAAACTGACAGTGTCAAGTCAGTGCTGCTGTGTTGTTCGTGTATGAAAGGCAGAGTTCAGCTGATTTATTTTTTTTTACCCTGTGGGGAAATGTCATCTTCCACACTGCCTTGGCAGTTTTCAAATGGTGGCAGACTGGACACAGTAAAGTGTGACATAAGAAAAGCATGACTCAGATCATCTTTTCCTTAGGAGTATGTCAGTGGCAGTATGAGCGCATGACCGCAGTTGCAGTTTTGAGGATCAATTCGACACTTCCCCTGCATTACAATAAGCTCCCCTAAAACCACTTGGGCAGTAGCAATTTGGTGGCCATCGGCAAAAACCCAATCACAGTTGTTAAAAGGCGAAACATCCGAATGTGATTTTGTAAACCTGCTACTTTGACATGCCTCTGTGCCTGTGTTGGAAAAGCCCCTGATTACCCATAAACATAATAGTACAAGAAAGAACCGACACACCTCTCCCGAAAGACATTACAGCAGAACACAGTAAATAGGTATTACCAATAGGAAGAAATGTGAAAAGCCATAAAATTTTTAAAAAACTGATTTAATTGGATAGAAAGAAAGCATAGTTGCAATTTTTGTTTAACAACCAGCATACACAATTACCTGCTCAATATCCAACTTCAAGATAGCCTTCTGAAGGTATCTCACACCACCATGGATCAATTTAGTGCTTCTGCTGCTGGTCCCCGATGAGAAATCATCTCTTTCTACAAGGGCTGTTTTTAGTCCTGTGTAACCAGAAAACCAAATTAACTTCTTAAATTACACAATTTGTATGTAATTCATTAAAGGCACATCTCCAGGGTAGAGACAATCACAAGAAAAATTACTCTGAACATGGATAAATTTGTATTCAAAGTGCAGTACACTGTCTATATTATAATGAAGAGATTTTAGTCTCTTCCTGGGGGAAAAGTCAAACCAGAACTAGAAGCATATTAAACTGTGAATGAATCACAACTAGAAAATATTACAGAGTACAATTTCATGGCAGTAAATGCTCTGGTGCTTTGAGAGGGCCAGAGGAGAGCCTGGCACCCATCTTTACCCATGTAGAGTTAACTCAGAGTTAGGATGCTTTCTGGACCTCAGGTTCATCCCTAACAAGAATCCAGTAATGTTCCAGCCCCTCATCTCTGATCTACTCAAATGCATCATAAATAAATGTAGACTAGACCTCCCTCTATATACAGACTCGTATTTAGAAAGATGCCTGGTGTGTTGTTATTGTAGGAATAAAATGGGAAAGGAGGTGGCAGAAGATATCAAAAAAGGAGAAAGGAGAAAATAACCTCCAATACTGAGGAATTCACAGTGTAAGTAAAAACATGCAAGCATGATAACATTTTCAGAGTTACAAAGAAAATATAAGCCAGGACAAATGAATAGAAGGCAGAGTATCCATGGGTAAAAGAAAAATATTCTTGGCAAGGTGAGGCTGAACAAAGACAGGTGAGTTTTCTAGAAGCTGCTCCCTTATTTTGGGGGTGGAAATAAATCTTTTAGGGATAAAACTAGTGTTTTTTCATTTTTTCCTTGCAGAGACACCCCTGCATTTTCATGACTAGGCAGGACCAGTGGTACTAAAAGTCCCATTCACTAGTGGAGAAAGAAAAGCCAAAACCTCAGAAGATCCAAAGTATACATCAACTAGAAGGAATTTTCATGGCCAGGCAATGCAATGCCTGGCACACTCTTGGGGTAGGAGAGAATGTCATAGAATTCAATTGCAATGGAAATATGTAATGGAAGCAGTTTGTGCTCACAAAGCTCATATACGAGAATCTGTGCGTGTATTCAATTCAGAGCCATTTATTACATTTAATACCAAAGGGTCGTTTTTATAACTTTTAACACTTTAAATAGCGTACCTAAATGTCATCATAAAATCAGGGCAATTCCCTTGGCTCAAAAGGACAAAATATTTGGAAATTGAGTAAAGAAAAGTAGAGAACTTTGATTCAAGGGCAGAAACTGCCAACGCCTTAGCTAACTCGCAAAATAGCACGGAAATTATAGGTATTATAGACCCAGGTCGCTCTCTATAAGCATGTGTGCCAAAGAAAGATCTGTAAAATTCTCAACTATTAAAAAACCACTTAATAGTTGATATAGTAAAAACACAGAAAAATATACCAAGATAAGACATATATATTTTTTAAAGAATATTAACTGAGAGCCTGTTAGGCAAAGTGCTGGTGTTGGAAATGAGTTAGGCACAGAACAAGCTTTCAAGCAGCTCCCAGCCTAAAGAGGGGCAAATACAAGTGCAGCAGAGTGTTATAGGTGCTATATGTGTAAATACAGAGGACTCTCATCTTAATGAGAGTTAGAAGGTAAATTCAGGACATGAACCCAAGATTGCATAGTCAAAGCTGCATTTGAAAATGTCTTCAGAATGCACTGTCTTGGTGAGCTCCTATCACCTTTTCTTGGTAAGTCTAACACAGACAGTTCTTCCTCCAGGACTGACATACTGAAATAGACCATTTTTTTTCTTCAACTTAAGATCAGATGAGGGAGTTGACTTTCAAATGGCATTTAAGGGCCAGTTTATTTAAAAAAAAAAAAAAAACACACACAACTCACTTTAAACCCTGGAATCACAGTCATAGCATCAAGATGCTCGCACCAAGGAGAGGCAGGGAAATAGGACAGAGAGAACCAGCAGGCTCCCATCCAGCCCGTGCTTTCCTCACCTAGGCCTGCCCAAAGGTGTCCTAAGGGTTTTGGAGGCTGTGGTAAGTGGACTTTTAAGAGGACCCCCAGTGATTCTCAGTTCCTGGTACTCAGGCCCCTGTGTAATCCCCTCCCCTAGCGTGTAAGCTGGACCTAGTGACTTGCTTTTAACAAACAAAACTACTCCATGATTAGGTTACAAAGACCCTGCCTGTTCTCTCTACCGTTCTCTCTCCCTCACTGGCACTCTCTTGCCCCCTCACTTGCTGATTCTGATGAATCAAGCCATAATGTTGAGAGACAAGGAACCAAGGGAGGGCTCTGGCCAACAGCTCCTGAGGAACTGAGCCCCGAGAGGAACTGAATCCTGCCAAGAAGCACGAGTTAGCTGAGAAGCAGATCCTTCCCTGTGGCGCCTCGAGATGACTGCAGCCTTGGGAGAGACTTATCGTGGAATGACTCCGTGAAGCCACATCCAGGTTCCTGACCCACCTAAGCTTGTGACAGTGACTGCTGTTGTTTTAAGCCACTGAGTTGGTGTGTGGTAATAAATACCTAAAGCAAGGGCTCTGCCACCATGGAGTGCAATATGACACAACTCCCCGTGTGAACAAAAACTCGAGTCCAGGTGGGAGTTTTTAATTCTACCTGGAGTTGGAGACTTCAGTAAAAACTGTCTAAAGATGAGTATGTGTTCAAGGCAAGTAGATGGGAAAAGGGGGGCTATCAATGGCAAAGACCAGCTTAAACACGAGAAAGACAAACGCTTGAAATGTCCCGCTTAATCAGGGAACGCTTATCTCTCAGGGACTGTGACGTGATGTGAAAGAGATCCAGTGGGAGAAACAGGCAAGGCAGACCACAAAGGGCCTTGCATCCACGTTGGGGCATGTGGACCTTGTCCTGTGGGCCATTTTTTCTCACACTTAATATCTGGACTTCCTCAGAAGGAAAATGCCTCTCAGAACTCTGAGAGCCATGGATCAGTTCAAGAAATAAATGTTTCAGGGGCCGGCTAGATAGCTCAGTGGATAAAAAGTGCGCTGGGGTTCCACATGGGAGGCCCCGGGTTCGGTTCCCGGGGACCTCTCCAAGCGGGCAGACGGCCTTGAGAAAGGCAAGCCGCCATGGGTGGGGCAGAGCCACCATGGGCAAGGCGAAAAGCCGCCACAGGCAGGGCAGAGCCCCCACGGGCATGGCAAAGTCACCCGTGAAAAGCGGAGCTGCTGCCTGCGAACTGCGGAAGCCAGGCAGCCTGCAAAAAACATGGAGGACTGCTGCCCGCAAAACATGGAGTGGAGCCGCCCGTGAAAACGGAATGGAGCCACTCATGAACAGAGCGAGCCGCCGCTGCGGAGGGCCGACTCAGCGCGTCGCCGCAAAGACGCGGGGGAGACAAGAAGCAGACATAGAAAGACACAGAAGAATGGACACACAGCAAGAGCAAGCAGAAAAGGGGGGGGGGATATGTAATAAATAAAAAAATAAAATAAAAATAAAAAAAGAAATAAATGTTTCATTAGACCACACAAAATGTGATCATTCAGCATCTATACCATACAAACACGAACGTGAGCACTCCCAGTTATGAGGTATCCATCCAGACGAACTAGGGTGTGCTTGTCAATTTTTTATCACTATAATAAAAGAACAACATTTTAAATGTTTCCAGAAGATCTCAGACATCATTTTGAGAAACAATATGTTGCCTATAAGGGGAATGGCCAAATTATTTCAAACTAAGAAATAAGATTACGTTCTAGAAAGATTTCTCTGACTGCGGGATTCGGCAGATGGGCCGAGGGGAGAAGGGCTGGAGGGAAGAGACCATTTATCGGACCACAAGTTTGCAGTGCAGAACCCAGGCTCACAAGGACAGAAGATAAGGGTTGGAGAGTGATACAAGGAGAGAATTTTATGGGCTTGAGCTGTCAGGATGGATTTTTTTCCTTCCAAATCACAGTGTGAGGCAAGGAACTACTCTAGGAATTAGCAAGCTATCTCAGGAGGATATTCCAGGATATTTAAGCGAGAGCTAACACTTTAAAGCCTCCACACTGCTTTTGCAAGTATTGGACATTTTAAAAGTTATTCACATGTACTTATGTGAGAAACCCTAGTAAATACCAACAAAAGTTAAAATGGGCCTCTCTGTCAAATCAGGCTGCTTTTCTTGCCCCTTATTTCCCATGTTGAATCGCTGAGCTGTTCACCAGAATTTCTGGAGAGAAATGACTGCTCCTTCCAGAGCAAAAAAACAATATAAAAATTCAGTCTCCAAAGCTGAATTGATATATTAAAGCACAACGTATGCTAAAAGTATTAAACATTCTTTAAACCACAAAAAGTACCCTAAAAAGGGAAATTTTAAATGTGTCGGTGTCATATGCTAAATGTTCTGAATTTCTCATTTATACTAGATGAGAGTAAAGGAAGGAAGGTGGAAAACATGTACTCAAAATTAAGACATTGCAAGAAGTTATAACTACTTCTCACAACTATATTCCTTAACTAATTAACTCACTGCAGCCAAGACAATGTAAATTTTAAAAGCCTTAAAATGTTCTTATTTGGGTCTGTTATCTAATATTTGTTTTACCTCTCAAAAATCCAAACTTTTTTTCTCCCTTCAAAAATTATTCATTCTGATATTAGGAACTTCATTTCTGATATTTTAAGTCTAAGGCAAGGAAATGAAAAGGGGGTGGAGTTTTATCTTCTCAGAGAGAGTATACAGTATTTGCAAGTGATATTCAAAGTTTGAACAGACATTAAGAGTACAATATCTAGTTATGGGCTATGTTAGTAGCAATATTTTGACGTTGCTCTTGCACAGTCTGTAACAAATGTTTCACAACAATGCAAGGTGTTAGTGGTGGGGTGATGTATGGGACCCCTGTATGATGTTATGAATGTTTGTTAAGTCCACAATTTTAACTATACACTTGCTGCTTATGGAAATTCATGTATGAATGATATACTTCAATAATTTCTTTTAAAGTAATGTATCCAGGATTCAAGAAACTACTCATTGCCGTGGATGTGAGGAGACTGAGAGAAAACCGTCCTTCAGAGTAGAAAAGACTCCTCTCTCCCACATGCTGGGCAGTGAATGCCTGGCATCTATGTATTAAGATAACTCACTAAACTTGCTCAAGATGTCATGTGGAATCATTTGTGGGCTTTTGTCTCCCATTTCTGCACTTATTATGGAAAACAATAAACTCTATCACTGTCAAGATGAACTTGAACGTTTGGGAGTGGTATTATCATTATTTTTATTTTTTGTTTTTATTATTAGTTACTGTTAGGAATTCTTGGGAATTTCATGAGAGTGGCAAAATATTAATGTTTGGAGTGAAATTACTCTGAAAATGTTAGGCTGAATAACAATTATATATATATATATACATATATATTAGAATGTACAAAATATATATATATATATATATTCTACTACAGTTATAGTAGAAGAATAAAGCCAAGTGGAAATCTGTCTGTCACTTATCTTCATCCCTTCTCTTAGGATGTTAAAAATTGTAACTTCTGGGTGGTGACAGAGGGTAATTTTCTCCTTTATTTGCCTTTTCTGACCTGAGTGAGAAGATCTAGTTATCAGGTACTTCCAACTAAACCAATTTGTGGATCAAGAGAGTTGGATGAATACAGAGGAATAATTACAATCTGAGGGGAGAACTGGTACGACATTTAACTTTTACAACACGAAACCGAACAGAAGTACATTTTAATACCTTTTACTGATTATCTTATTATGCATGAAAACATGCTCAATATAATAAATGCAGAGAACCAAAGAGAACAAAATAAAACTCTCCTGTAATCACACCACTCAGAAATAACCATAGTTGACATTTGGGTGTTTAAATGTTCACATTTTCTATGCATGTATATAATCACATATGTATATTTTTACCCCCCCCAAAAAAAACATCTTTGTAACAGTTATTTGATTTAATTTTTTCATTTAACATCTCTCCATGTCAATAAATATTTTTCTATAATTTCAATTTTAATGCCTGGATAGTGTTACGTTAAGTATTTACAATGATTTATTTATTCAATCCCCTGTTGTTGAACATTTGGGCTATTTCCTGTTTTCACTAATACAGATAATACCACAAGAGTTTCATTTAAACTCTGCATCCTTAGCTATTTCATTAGAATAAATTTCCAGATATGGGATTA
Organism: Chaetophractus vellerosus; assembly: GCA_004027955.1. NCBI lineage: Eukaryota > Metazoa > Chordata > Mammalia > Cingulata > Chlamyphoridae > Chaetophractus > Chaetophractus vellerosus. The sequence goes on from PVKH010004400.1 coordinate 15,524, forward strand.
TTTAGGTATTTTTAAATAGAAATGAGAGGGCAATCTCTACAAAATACAACTGTCAGAGGCACCAAGGTAATGAACAATGTACAAACGAGAAAACTCAGACACTCTGTGCATCAGCACCATAAGTACAAGCACTAAAGCCACATGCTCTATGAAGGAAAAGTGCTGTAGGTAAAGGTAAGGTGGGTTTATCTTTCTTGAGAAAGTCTTTGGCACTTAGGAAGCTTTGGATTTCAGAAAGCCACTGTCATTACTAAGAAAAGAGGCTAATCCAAAGGCTGAACATTTTATATGAAGGATCGATTTCTCTAAAAAACAACATTCCTGTAAAGCTGCAAAGTAAACCTGGATTGTCAATCCTCAGGATGGGAATCCTATGTTTTAGCCTGGTATTTTCGAATGGTGAGTTTTATAGAATTGTTTAACATAGGATGGGTTATTTAATACCTATTTCTATTTTTATATTAGGAAACAGATAAACAGTTAATAGAGCTATGTTACATTAGAACATATCATGAATATAGTTTGTGTTCTTTAAATACATGATTATGGAGATATAAAACTGAATTAAGCTAGGGCATTAATAGTATGAATACAGCACTATTTGGTGTAGTAAAGAAGGTGCTGTTGCTTTCTTTTTCTTATTTTCTTTTTTTTAAAAATTTATTTATTATATATCCCCCCCTTTCCGTTTGTTCTTGCTGTGTTCATTTTTGCGTTCTTCTGTGTCTGCTTGTCTCCCCCCACTGCGGCATCCCGCTGAGTCAGCTCACCGTGCAGCGGCCTGCCTGCTCGTGGCGGCTTGCCCTTGCTCGCGGGGACTTGCCCTGCTTGCAGTGGCTTGCCTGCTCGAGGCGGTCTGCCTGCTCGAGGGGGCCCCAGGAACCGAATCAGAACCCTACCAATTGAGCTACAGCCGGTTCCCTCTTTTTCTTATTCTCATTTTAAAAATAGCCAATATTCAAAAAGAAGAGAAATGTCCAAGCAATATAAAAGGATGGAAAGAGAAACTACCATACCACTGGCTTCCGATAACTAACGTTAACTACTAAAAAATATCCCATGTATTTTACCAGAAACTTTCTATATTATGAAAGTACACAACCTGGGTACCTTTTTACTTAAAGCACAAAGAAAAGTATTAACAAACTCACACTTCATAACTTGTTTTTACAATTTACAAGAAGACATCTTAGGCATTTTCCCTGTGAACACTTGCAAATCTACCACTTTTCAGGAGCTAAATGTATCCATTTATTTAACTAGACACCAACTGCTACTATAAATGTTTTAAATAAAATTCTGATCAATATGGCATTGTAAGTTCAGCTTTGAACTCATTCTCTTCTCCAAACACAGAGAAAATACACGTATTTTTTAAGAGTACATGGTTGACTCAAAAAGATAAACACACTCCATGGACCAGAAATGTAACCAAAACTCAGAGCAGAGTTTAGGCCAAAAGCCTCAGTCTTGCAAGGCTCGGTGTCCAGAAATAGGGAAAGGCAACCAAGATTTCAGTTTCTAAAGGATGACAGGAATACAAGTATCCTTTGTGAGGAAAGGTGAAGAAGCCACACCAGCTCCTTGAAAGCTGGGACTGAACAAGAGCTCCAGCTCTCAGGAAAGAAGGTTGAAAATTTCTCCTGAGCAGCACCCAGGGCCACGAACTATATGCAGCCACGTGCCTGGAGACAGGGGCAGCCTGGAAACCAGCAAGTAAGCCAAGACTCCAGTTGGATCAGCAGGTGGTTTTCAGGGTCCTGTACTTCAATACAGGGCAGGAGCATAGATTTAGTTCTAGAAAAAGTCCTTGATATGATTCGAGGGGGGGTAGCAATTACTTCTAGAGAGTTGAGGGTATGGAAACTAAGAGGGATACAAAATTGTTTCAGTTTTAAGGATGGAAAGGAGGGAAATGAAGCAAAGTGAAAAATATGGAAGATGTAAAATACAAAATAAATGCATAGGGAATCAAAATATATGTAAATAGATTAAACTCATATATTAAATTAAAATCTGTTAAGTTAAAAAAAAATGGAATCCAGCTGTTGTTTATCATAGATAGGCTTAAACAAAAGGATATTAAAAAGTAGAAAATCTGAGTGAGCATAACAATTTGAAAGCATGCTTAGCTTTAATAAAAGGGGAATGCACTTAAAATGAATGATTTCACTAAACAGGCAAAAGTAAAACATCTGGTAAAACTAAATGTTGGTTAGGATGCTGAGCAAAGGACATTCTTACAGCATAGTATTAATGATATAACTAAAATCATTTTGTAAAATAATCTAACAATGGATAGTATTATTAAATATGAACATACTAAACAATTCCACTTCCAGGTATATATCTTAGAGAAATATATGCAAATAAATATGCACAGGAAACAAGCATAAGTATATTCATGATACATGGTTTAAAAGGGGAATTCTGAAACTAAATATGCATCAATAACAGAATGGATAAATAAATATTATTATATTAACATAGTGGAATATTATTCAGTAGTTAAGACACAATAGAGCTATAAGTATCGATATGAATATTCATTGAACACATAATTGAGTTAAAAAAAACAAGTAGAATAATGATTCATGCAATGCATATAAAATTTTAAACACCAAAACAGTACAATATTTTCTGAGTAAGAATTCCTTTCCAGTGAAAGTGCAAAAACCTGGATAGGAAGAATATACACCAAAATCATTATCTCCAGATAGTGGGGGAAGGGGGAGGAGATTATGGAGAAATAAAGATATGAAGCAAATATATTTAGATTTGTTAAATTGTTGTGGATACTTGAATTTGTTGTATTACTTTAGGTGTTTTTCTATATGTTTAAAATATCTCAGCTGAAGATTGTGGTTAAGAATACTCCAGATTTTGGGAAGTGGCCGTGGCTCAATTGCTTGGCTCCCATTTACCATATGCGAGGCCCAGGGTTCAATTCCCAGGGCCTCCTGGTTAAGGAAAGCCAGCACAATATTGAGTGAAGCAAGCTACGCACAAAAGGACAAATATTGGGAAGGAGATGTGGCACAAGTGATTGAGCTCCCGCCTACCACACAGGAGGTCCCTGGTTCAGTTCCAGGTGCCTCCTAAAGAAGACAGAAAGCCTATGCAACAGGCAGGCACAGCAAGCTTATGCAACAAGAGTCACAAGAAGAAAAGCATAATGAGACCCAACACAGCAGGGAGTAGAGGTTCCCAGTGCCTCCTAAAAAGGACGAGCAAGACAGCAAGCTGACATGACAGGAAGGTGTGGCAAGCTGACACAGCAAGAGACACAAGAAGAAAAGCACAATGAAAGAAACAACAAAGCAGGGAATGGAAAGGGCTCAAGCGATTAGGTGCCTCCCTTCCACATCAGAGGTCCCGGGTTCGGTTCCTGGTGCCTCCTAAAGAAACGAGGAAGACAAACAGACACAGCAAGTGCAAACACTGAGGGGGTGGGAGAAATAAATAAATAAAATAAATCTTTAAAAAATAAAAAAGGACAAATATTGTATGGCTTCAATATTATGAACTAAATATAATGTGCAAACTCATGGAGTTAGTAGCTAGGATATAAGTAACCAGAAAAAAGAATGTGGTTAGGGAATGAAAAGCTGAGATTTAATCTGTGCAGAATTGGTAAAAAGTTGTTTGTAAATTTTGGAAATGAATAGAAATTGTGAAAGCATATCATAGGATTCATAATTAGTAACATTAACATATGGGTATGATAGTGGTTTGTTTTGTGTAGTTGTTATGTTTTTTTGAATAATGAAAATGCTCTACTCTATCTGAAGTGATGAATGTACAACTCAGCAATTATATAAAATGCCATTGATTGTACAGTTTAGATAAATTGTATGCTTTACGAACAAAAATAATAATTATAGGGAGACTGGGGGGAAAAGTCACTGAATGCAAGATATGGGCAATAGTAGTAATACTCTGATGATGATCTTTCATAATTTGTTACAAATGTTTAAAAAAATGCAAGGTATTGATGATGGACTGATGTATGGGATCCCTGTATGATGTTATGCAGGTTCGTTTTGTAAGTTCACAACTTTTACTATACATTTATTATTTATCGATGTTCATATCTGAATGATATACTTCAATAAATTGTATTTAAAATGAAATAAAAATATCTGACCAGACAACCAGCAAGAGTAAGGAGCTCCTAGAGTCAGCTCATGCTACAGAGCAGCTAGTAATGACCCAGAGCTATCTAAAGCACCTGTTCTGGGGCTCCAGGAGACCAGGAGCGCATGTGGCAACATTTTTGAAAGAATGGGAGGAGGAGACTGTGCATCTGCAGAGAAGATTTATAAGTAGAGCACTCCACACCACGGAGCTGGTGCCCATACTCCCCTGGTGGCACAAGCCACCTTGGAAGCTATTCCGCTGCTGGAATTGGAAGCTCAACTTCCCAAAAACAGGGGAAGAAGAAACGGTTGGGCACCAACTTCAGCTACTGATTAGTAAATTTGGCGGACAAAAGTATAATCCTAAGAACAGCTAAAGTCTGAATCTGTCCAAGTCAGAAAGAGACTGGTAGACGCCATTTTAACTCTGCCCCTAGCACAAAGGGAAGCAGGAGTGACTAAAAATCACACTGATTGCATCCAGATCAGACTGCAGCTCTATCATAAGTTCCAGTCCCACCTCTGATAGGGAGGAAGCTGGAGGGACCTATGCCAGCGTCTCTGGGTAAATACAGGCCACGCCACGGAGGCCAGTGATCATCCTACTCTGGCAGCTCAAGCTGCCTCAGCACCTATTCTGTGGCTGGAGTTGCAAGCTCCACCTCCCAAAAACGGGGGAGGAAAAGACGGTTGGCTACTGACTTCAGCTACTGATTAGTAAATTCAGCTGGATAAAGTATAATCCTAAGAACAGCTAAAGTTTGAAACAGTCCAAGTCAGAAAGAGGCCAACAGCCACCATTTTGACTCTGTCCCAGCATGAGGGGAAGCCAGGCTGACTGAAAATCACAGTGATGGTAGGGACCGGCTACCTTCACCCAGACTGGCCTGCAGCCCTAGCCTAGGCTTCAGCCCCACCTTTAGCAGTGAGGAAGCTGGCGGGCCCTGCACCAGCCTCTCTGGGTAACTGCAGGTACATTCAGCAAGCACACACTGAATAGTGGGAAGTCTACCAGGGCAACTGCGGTCATTTTCGACTTGGCATGGCATAGACTGCTGCCCATATGTGCAGCTCCACCCCTGCCCTAGGCAGGGGAGAAAGGAACTTGAATCTTCATCATGCGCTCTGGGCAACAACAATCTAGGCCTGCACAACTTGGATTATTTCACACAGCTGTGGCTCTGTCCTTACCCCTGGCAAAGGAGAAAGTTGGGAGAAGCTTCATCTGTCCCTGGGGAAATGAGGGCAGCTTGAGCCTCCACAGCTTGCAGCACAACTACATCCTTGGCTCCTACTACACAACCAGCAAAGGAGAAAGGGCAAGAAAGCACTAAACTAAAGAGAGAAATTGCACCCAGAATAAATACATCTAGTAAGCTAGATGCCAAGACACCAACAAAAAATTACAGTCCATACCAAGAAACAGGAAGATATGGCCCAGTTAAAGGAACAAGATAAGCCTCCAGATGTCATAAAGAAGTTGAGACAACTAATCATAGCTGTTCAAAAAAATCTCCCTAACAAATTCAATGAGATGGCTAAAGACATTCAGGATGTTAAGAAGACAATGGATGAACACAAAGAAGAATTTGAAAGCATACATAGAAAAATAGCAGATCTTATGGGAATGAAAGCCACAATAAATGAAATTAAAAATATACTGGAATCATATAATAGCAGATTTGAAGAGGAGGAAGAAAGGATTGGTGAGCTTGAAGAAATGGCCTCTGAAAATGAACATATAAAAGAACAGATGGAGAAAAGAATGAAAAAATTGAACATGGTCCCAGGAAACTAAACAACAGCAAGAGACGTGTAAACATATGTGTAATGGGTGTCCCAGAAGGAGAAGAGAAACAAAACGGGGTAGAAGGAATATTTGAAGAAATAATGGTAGAAAATTTCCCAAACCTATTGAAGGACATGGACATCCATGTCCAAGAAGCATGACGTACTCCCATCTGAATAAATCCGAATAAACCAATGCCAAAACACATACTAATCAGAATGTCAAATGCCAAAGACAAAGAGAGAAATCTGAAAGCAGCAAGAGATAAGCAATGCAAAACATATAAGTGATACTCAATAAGATTTAGTGTCGATTTCTCATCAGAAACCATGAAGGCAAGAAGACAGAGGTATGATATATTTAAGATACTGCAAGAGAAAAACTTCCAGCCAAGAATCTTATATTCAGCAACACTCTCAAAAATGAGGGCGAGTTTATTCACAGATTAAAAAGAAACTAAGAAAGTTTGTAACCAAGAGACCAGGTTTACAAGAAATACTAAAGGGTGTGCTACAGTTTGAAAAGAAAAGACAGGAGCGAGAGGCTTGGAAGAAAGTCTAGAAATGAAGATTATATCAGTAAAAGTTACTACAAGTGTCAAAAGAGTGGTGAAAATTAAATATGATAGGTAAAACCCAAATATTTAGAAATAAACTGAACCAATGATGTAAAGCACTTGTATTCAGAAAACTATTACTCATTGTTAAAAGAAATTTTAAAAAGACCTAAATAATTGAAAGAACATTCCATGCGCACAGGTTGGAAGACTAAATATCATTAAGACATCAATTCTACTCAAATTGATATACAGATTCAATGCAATCCTGATAAAAATTACACCCACATTTTTAAAATAAATGGAAAGCACAATTATCAAATTTATTTGGAAGGATAGAGGTCCTGAATAGACAGACACATCTTAAAAAGGAAAAGTGAAGTTGGAGGACTCTCACTTTTGGACTTTAAATCATGTTACCTAGCTACAGTGGTAAAAACAACATAGTACTGGAATAAAGACAGACATATAGACCAATGGAACCAATTTGATGGTTCAGAAACAAATCCTCACGTCTAGAGTCAAGTGATTTTTGACCAGCCTGTCAAACCCACCCAGGTCAGGAAGAACAGTCCATTCAAAAAATGGTGCTTGGAGAACTGGATATCCATAGCCAAAAGAAAGAAAGAAGACCCCTATCCCATACATTATACAAAAATTAACTCAAAATGGAACAAAAATCTAAATATAAAAGCAAAAACCATAAAGCTTCCAGAAGAAAATGTAGGAAAATATCTTCAAGACCTGGTGGTAGATAGTGGATTCTTAAAGGAGATAAGAGTAGGACTGTGAAGAACTACTCATGTTTAATGTATGTAGACGTTTTAATTAACTTTACTGTAAAAGTGTGGATATGTATAGAGTTGATGGTAACACATTATAGTGAGTAGCAGCTGATTGATAAATGGGAATATGGCTGAAAGGGGTAGTCTAGTGATGTAAATGCCAATTGAAAGAAAGCTAGAAAATAATCTAGGGACTGACTAACACAGTAAACTCAGAGGTGAATGAGAATTCTGGTTGATGGTACAGATGCAAGAGTGTCCTTTGTGAGCTAAAGCAGATGTACATCACTATTGCAGAGTGGTGGGAATGTGGAGAAACATGGAAAAAATACAACTGGTGTAACCTATGGACTGTAGTTAATGGTAATAACGTAATATTCTTGCATCTATGCCAAAGATGTACTCTGTTGATAATGGGGGAGGTATGGAAAAAGTGTGCCAAATGTACGCTATGGACCTGGTAATAATATAGATGATATTATCTCATAATCTGTAACAAATGTGCCACCACAGTGTGGTGTGTTGATAGAGGGGTGTTGTATGGGAATTCTAAACATGTTCATGATTGTTTTGTAAATTTACAACTTCTGTCATAAAAATATATTTAAAAAATAATAATAGGTT
>PVKH010004401.1:0-23409 GCA_004027955.1 Chaetophractus vellerosus
TTGCTAGCTGAGTATTGTCTTTATTAGGTGTCAAAGGAAATTAGAGTTAGAATGTGCTGGGAGGCAAGAAGGGAGAAGGAATCTAAACAGCAATACTGAGATAAGGCCATGTAAAACACATCTGGGTCTAAGGATTACTTTCAAGAAGTAAGAAGTAATGGCAGATAAATAGGCAAAGTTGTTTGTGGAGGCCTTGAATGTTAATATGAGAAGTTAGGATTTTATCTTGTTACATGAAATACATAAAAACTGTTTTGGACAGGATTGTTAGGTATTAAAAGCACTGTTTTAAGATTTATGTGGTTGTTAGTTCCAGACTAAATTGAAAGGAGAAGAATCTGAGGGCAAAGATTCCAGACAAAACCCTTTGCACTAATCCAGGTTTAAAGTGTCAAAGACCTTGACCAGGGCAATGGCATTAAAAGAAGAAAGGCCCCCAAAGAGATTGCAATTGGAAAATAGAGGTCTTAGTAAAATATTAAATGCAAGAAACAAAGAGAAAATTATCCAGACATTTATTAGGCATCCTCTTCAACAAAAAGGAGACTATATAACTGCTTCTTGATGTGCCTGCTTGACAATTCATTATCCCAAGAAACGACAGGAATCTGGAACCAAAGCTGACTTGCTAGGAGGAGTATGTTATTGAACCAATTAATAAATAAATAAATAAATATACACTTGGTAAATTTAAAGTTCATGACAATGAAATGCCTTATGGTTATTACTAGTAGTAGTAGTATAATCACAGAACTTGTGATAGACAGACATGTATTATAAACTCTAGAAAAAGCAGCTTCCAAAGCTGCAAGGGGAAAAAACAAACAAATATCTGATCCTTTTTTCCTTATCTGAAAAAGATTCTTCAAGAGAAGCTCTTAAAAAAATAATCATGGTGCTTCTGGTCTATCAAGATGGTGGCAAAAGATACTCCAGGGTGCTATTCCCCATAGAATCTTTGAACAACTAGCAAAAACTGCCAGAGCCATCTTCCTCAAAACTCTGTAAAAGAGTTAAAGCTTTGTAGAAATTGGGCAAGTGCCGAATAAAGAAAAGACAGCTTTAAAAACAGCGGGCGACATGTGCGACACCATTGTTGCATCCTCCCCTACTCCAGTCACAATACGGCATGCTCTAGGCTGCACTCCTATTGTGGGTCCCTGACCCTGTTCTAGGGGAAGTAGAATAACTTCTATGTACATATTGAGGTGCCTTTGTGCCACCTAAACCAGGAAACTGATCTCTGGCTTGCCAGCCCAGAACTTGCCTTACAGACAGAAACAACTTGCAGAGATCTAAAGCAATGTAAGAAACAACTAAGTCAACATGGTCCGGGGCAAATTATTTCCTGTTTAAGTCAGGCAGTAGAGCATCCAGGAGAAGGTAAAAACGATTTCATAAGGAGTAGAGAGGGCATTTGAATTCCTGTAAACAGGGGAATTCCTAAGGCCACAAGTAAGTACAACATCAGGAAAACATTCAGAAAAGACAAAGAGGACGTTGTGCTTCAGATTCTCCTCAAGCTGATCATCTTGACTGGAGATCTAAACTCTGAAGGAGAACACCAGCCAATGCAGATGCAATTTGCAAAGACTGTAAAGGCATTTTTTGCACTGGTTTGTTTGATTTTGAGAGCTTCTGGCACTTAAGGAAATCTATGTCATATTCTAGTTCTGATTCTTAAGTAACAGAAAGCTCAAGTACTAAATCTCAGAAACCAACAATGAAGAAGGCCAGACTTTGGACATACCAGAAAAGCACTTTTTAAAAATGAGCCTCAATTTGCTCAAGGAGATAAAGGAAAATACATAGAAAGAACTAAAAGCTATCAGGAAAACAACAAATGAACAATATGGGAATGACAATAAGAGAAAGAAAAATTTTAATGGAACCAAACAGAAATATTGGAGTTGACAACCAAATAGCTGAAATGAAAAATTCCCCAGAGGGTTTCAATCGCAGATTGGAGCTGGCAGAAGAAAGTATCAGTAATTTCAAACACAAGACAATTGAAATAATTCAGACTGAGGAACAAAAGGAAAAAAGCAAACAGAAACTAAGAGACCTGAGAGATACCATCAAGTATACCAATATATGCATTATGGGAGTCAGAGAAAGAGAAAATAGAGAGAAAGCGGCAGAAGGGATATGATATTAAAAGAAATAATGGCCAAAAAAACTTCCCAAATTTAATAAGACATGAATATGCACATCCAAGAAGCAAAACAAACCCAAACAGGATAAACTAGAAGAGAACTATACCCCAAGACATAGTAGTCAAACTGTCAAAACCCAAAGACAAGGAGAGAGTTCTGAGAAATGCAAGAGAAATGCAAGATGTAACTTACAAGGGAGTCCCAATTTCTCATCAAAAACCCATGGAGGCAAGAAGGCAGTGGTATGAAATATTTAAAGTGCTGAAAGAAAACAATAGCCAAACAAGAATTTAAATTCACAGAGACTGCATTTCAAAAATGAGGGAGAGATTAAAACATTCTCATAATAAAGTTGAGGGAATTTGTCAAAACTAAACCTTCCCAACAAACAATGCTAAAGGGAGTCCTTCACACTGAAAGGAAGGACACTAGACAGTGGATCAAAGTGGCATAAAGAAATAAAGACCTCTGGTATAAGTAACCATATAGGTAATTACAAATGACAGCAGCATTGTATTGGTTTTTTGGGAGGTATGTAATGCTACATTTTACTTCTTTCAGGTTCTAAAATACAGATGCATAAAAAAGTAATGATAAATCTATAGATTTATATATACACTGTAAAAAGATGTAATTTGTAAAAGTATGACAAAAACATGGGGAACAGAAGAGTATATGAACAGTATGTGCTATTGAAATTAAGTTGGTATCAAATCAAGCATGATTGTTATTAATTTAAGATGTTAAATTTAAACCACTTAGTAACCACAAAGAAAATATATGAAAAATATATGAAAAAAGAAATGAGAAGGGACTCAAAATGGTACAATACAAAAAAGCAAATAAATATGAAAGTAGACATTAACAAAAGAATTGAGGACCAAAAAAGGTATGAGACTTACAAAAACCATGGATCAAAATAGCAGAAGAAAGTCATGTATTATCAGTAGTTACTTTAATTGTAAATGGATTAAACTCTCCAGTCAAAAGGCATAGTAGGAAGAATGGATTAAAAAAAAAATAAACATCATGACCCAATTATGTGCTGCTTACAAGAGACTCACTTTAAATTCAAAGACACAGTAGGTTGAAAGTGAAAGAATGAAAAAACAACATAAATAGTAAAGAAAAGAGAGCTGAGGTAACTCTATTAATAGCAGATAAATTAACTTTAAGTTAAAAATGCTTATGAAGGATGAAAAGGCCACTATATACTTATAAAAAGCATCAATTCAATAAGAAGGCATAATAATTATAAATATGTGCCTATCAGCACAGCTGCAAATTATATGAAGCAAATACTGATGGATTTGTAGGGAGAAATGGCTCTACATTAATAGTAAGAGAATTGAATGTACCACTTTCAATAATGAATAGAACACCTAGACAGAAGATCAATAAGGAAATAGAAGACTTGAACAATAAACAAACTAGACCTAACAGACATATATATAACACATCACTCAGAAGCAGCAGAATACACACCCTTCTCTAGTACATATGGGTCATTCTCCTGATAGACCATATGTTAGGCCTCAAAAAAAGATGCAATAAATTTTAAATATTAAAATCATACAATGTATCTTCTCTGAACACTATGGAATGAAGCTAGAAGGGAGGACTGGAAAATTCAGAAATTAAACGTACAAATTAAACAATGTACTCTTTTTCTTTTAATTTAAATTTATTATTTATTTTTTATATATCTATATATATTTTTTAGGATACATTGATTACATAAATGTTACACAGAGATTCCAGGAGTACCCATATACCACCCCCCCACCCCTCCCACAACCCCCCACATGCACATCCCTCAGTGTGGCATAATGCCTCTGATAGATATACACATTTTGGGGCTTTGCCATCAGGCATAGATCACAGTTGAGGCTGTAGACGACCCTCCCTCCCATACAGTTCCAAATGATACATGATCATACAAACTGGCCTACATCCTCCATTGCAGCATCATCCATGACAATTCCCAGGTCCCCCCCAAAAAAATAAAATTAAATTAAATTAAATCAAATTTTAAAAACCCGAATTACAATTGCTCTTCCCTCACCCTGCTCCCAAAGTGTCCAGTGACCCTGGCTCCATATAATTTTGCCTAGTGTTAAGGGGTGCCTAAGAGATGCCTCTGGAGAACCTCCTTGTTGCTCAATGTGGCCTCTCTCTAAGCTAAACTCAGAATATGAATACATTACCTTCCTCCCAGCGTGGGACATGACTCCCGGGGATGAGCCTCCCTGGCAACGATGGATTACTAACAAATGCCAACGGGCAGTACAACTGGGAAAAGACTTCAAATAAAAGGGGGAAACAGTAAAGACAAATGAGTTCATAGAGCTAAGAGACTTCAAAATGAGTCGGGAGGGCAACCCAGAGGTAACACTTATGCAAATCCCAGTAGGACCTCCTGGACTTCCAATACAGAAATCACCCCAAACAGAGGGCCCCCAGAGGGCTTTGGAGATATCCAGGTCCTATACCAGGGCAGATAATCCCAGAGTTTGGTGCCTTACTAGTGGGCCCTAACTTGGAATTCTTGCTCCTGAGAGTGACAGAAACTGACCAAAATATGTCTACACCGCACATGGTCCAAATGTCTCTTCTATTCAAACCTATATTTGATGCCAGAGTTTTAGGTGTACTTCCATAGACCAGAGACTACAGGCTGACCATATGCCAACTGGGTCCAGAAACTCTGTGGACCTGCAACTCCTACGCTACAACTCAATGGACTCAACCAGGACACCTAGTTGAGAGTTGACAATGGAAGATGGCTATGCAGGGTGTTTTGGTCAGCCACAGGCGTGCCTTTTGAAATACACCAAAATTGGTTGGTCTTTATAAAGGGTATTTATTTGGGGTAGATGCTTACAGTTACCAGGCCACAAAGCATAAATTTCTTCCCTCACCAAAGTCCACGTGTTGGAGCAAGACGGCGGCTGACATCTCCAGGGTTCAGGCTTCTGGATTCCTTTGTTCCCAGGGCTGCGTTTCTCTCCGGGCTTAGCTTCTGTTTCTTCCACGAGTTCAGCTGTAGACCATGAGGCTTTCTATGCTTTGCGTCTCTCCACAAGGTCAGCTGTAGACTATCGGGCGAACGGCTCACTCCAACATCAGAACTGCTTCTCAAATCTCCTTCTCCAAATCTCTGCAACTCAGATCTGCTGCCTAGCCTTTATACTTGAGGCCACACCCACCGAGGGGTGGGGCCCAACACCCTCCTGATGTGGCCCAGTTAATGCCCTTATCATAATTTAATCTCGCCCAGATGAACAGATTAGTTTACAAGAATAATCCAATTTATATTTTTGGAATTCATAATTAAATAAAACTCTGAAACCATTACACAGGGGAATCCAGATAGCCTGCAGCTGCAGGCAGGATAATCCCTTCCATTGTATCCATGGGATATAAGCCCCCTCACACTTGGTGGTGGAGGGGACATCACCATTCCAGACTCCTTGGAATTGGGGGAAGAACTATGGACTAGAATGGACTTGTTGGAGTCCTGATATAGATTTATGATATATGCAATGCAAGAAATCGCAAAATTATGTGGAGCCAGGGTCACTAAACAATGTACTCTTAACCAACAAATGGGTCAAAGAAAAAATCACAAGGGAAATTAGAAAAACTCTTGAGTCAGCTGAAAAAGAACACACAACATAACAGAATTTACAGGATGTGGCAAAGGCAGTTCTGAGAGGGAAATTTATAGCTCTAAGTGCTCACATTAAAAAAATAAGAAATATCTCAAATCAGAGACCTAACAGCAAAACTGAAGGACCTAGAAAAAAGAAGATCAAACTAAACCCAAAGGGAGTAGAAAGAAGGAAATAACAAAGGCTCACCTTCTTTCCAGTTTGCAATGACACAGCCATCATTCCTGTCTAGGACCTCATCAGTATTATCTTTAGCATACATATTTCAACCAACAATCTCTTCAAAGCAATTTAGGCCTTTTTTATTAAGCATCTCACAATTCTCCCCAGATTTACCCCTTTCCCATTTTACAAACCTTTTTAACATCTTTGGTATTTCCATAGCAGCATCCCACTCCTTTGCTACCAATTTCTGTCTTAGTTTGATAAAGGCTGCCAAAGCAATATACCACAAATGGGTTGACTTTTACAATGGGGATTTATTAGATTACAAGCTCACAGTTCTGAGGCTGCAAAAGTGTCCAAATCAAGCCATCATCAGGAGAAGCTTTCTCCCCAAACTGCAGCTGTGGGTGACCAGGAACATAGTGGCATCTGCCAGCCTCTACCTTCTCCTGTGGGCTCCATTGTTTTCAGCGTCTGGCTGCAACTCCTTCTGTGGCTTTCTCTCTCTCTCAGGTTCTGTTGCCTTCAGCTTCTGGCTGCTCATTCTGTGTTTCTTCTGAGAGTCCTCTCTCACATGGAAAGACACAGTGGTGGCCTCTGCAGCCTCCTCTCTTCCTATTACTCAAGTTTATCAAGGACTATAGTAAGAGGATTAAGATCCACCCTGGATCATGCCCTACTGAAGTGATCTAATCAAAGGAAGGGTCCCTTAACTGAGTCTAATTTAAAGTTCCCATCTACAATAGGTTTATACCTATTGTATAATCCACAAGAATGGATTAGCTTAAGTACATAATTTTCTGAGGTCCTCAAACGACCACAGGTGGTTCAACATAAAAAATCTATTAATATAATACACCACATTAACAAAATGAAGGATAAACACTACATGCTCATCTCAATCGATGCAAAAAAGGCATTTGAAAAAACACTAAGAAAACTGGGAATAGAAACTTTATTAACATGTTAAAGGGCATAAGTGAAAAATCAACTGCTAATATCATACTCAATAGTGAAAGACTGAGTGCTTTTTCTCCAAGATCAGGAAGAGGACAAGGATGCCCTCTGTCACCACCATTATTCAACATTGTACTGGAAGCTCTACCTAGAGCAATTAGGCCAGAAAAAGAAATTAGCAGCATCCAAATTGAAAAGAAGAAATAAAACTTTCCCAATTTGCAGATGATGTGATCTTATATATTGAAAATCCTGAAAAACACAAAATTAAGCCACTAGAGCTAAAAAGCAAATTTAGCAAAGTGATAGTGTGGCAGTTTGATATTGTTTATTAATTCTAAAAACAGATATCGGATTATGTTTTAAACTGGTCTGTCCCTCCAGGCATATTAGATTATATTGAAATTAGAGATTTCACTTTTACTTGATTAAATAATGATTAAGGCTTTGATTGGGCCACTTCAGTAGGATGTTGCATCCTCACTCCCTTGATGGGTAGGGACTCACAGAGAAACTGCACCACAGAGAAGGGAGTTTGGAGTTTTGAGCTGGAGCCCAGGAAGTAAGCATACAGAGGAGCAGAGCAGCTGATCACAGAGAAAATTGAGCCCTGGGGAGAGAGACAGAGCTAGCCACCAATAATCTACAGCTGTCCTTATAGAGAGAGGTAAGGAGCTAAGCCTGCAGAGAAACAAGCCCCGGAAAGAGAGGAACCCAGGAAGCCTGAACTCTTGCAGACATAGGCAGCCATCTTGCTCCAACACATGGCAGTAGACTTTGGTGAGGGAAGTAACTTATGCTTTATGGACTAGTAACTGTAAGCCTTTACCCCAAATAAATACCCTTTATAAAAACCAACCAATTTCTTGTATTTTGCATCAGCACCCCTTTTGCTGACTAATGCAGATGGAGTATAAGATCAACATGCAAAAATCACTAGTGTTTCTTAATGTTAGTAATGAACAATCTGAAGAGGAAATCAAGAAAAAAATTCCATGTACAATGGCAACTAAAATAATCCTATGTAGAAGAATACATTTAACTAAAGATGTAAAGGACTTACACATGAAAGCTACAAAATATTGCTAAAGAAATCAAAGAATATTTAAATAAATTGAAGGATATTTCTATGTTCATGGATTGGAAGACTAAATATTGTTAAGATCTCAATTCTGTCCAAAGCAATTTGCAGACTCAATGCAATCCCAATGAAAACTCCAACAGCTTTTTTCACTGAAATGGAAAAGCCAATCATCAAACTCATATGGAAGGATAAGGGGTCCCAAATAGCCAAAACCATTGTGGCAAAGAATAAAATTGGAAGATTCACACTTCCTGATTTGAAAGTTTATTACAAAAGTAAAGTAATCAAACTGCATTGTACTGGCACAAGAACAGACATATATATATACCAATGGAATCAACTAAGGGATCAGAAATAAGCTGTCACATCTTTAGCCATTTGATCTTTGACAAGAGTGCCACATCTACTCAGTAGGGGAAAAAATAACCTTTTCAACAAATAGTGCTGGGAGAACTAGAAAGTGATATCCAAAAGAATGAAGGTATACCTCTACCTCACACCATATACAAAAATTAATTCTAAATAGATCAAAGACCTAAATATAAGAACTAATACTATAAAGCTCCTAGAAAAAAAAACATAAAGAAATATCTTCAGGACTTTAAGTGGTGGTTTCTTAGACTTGCATCAAACACATGAGCAACAAAATAAAAAAAAAAGATAAATGAGACGTCATCAAAAAATTTTAAAAATTAAAAAAAAATGTTTTGTGCCTCAGGACTATATCCAGAAAGTAAATATCCAATGTACAGAATAGCAGAAAACATTTGCAAACCACATATTTGATAAGGGTTTAATATCGAGAATATATTAAAAACTTCTACAAGACAACAACAAAAAAGACAAACCACTCAATTAAAAAATGAGCAACAGACTCAAATAGATATTTCTCCAAAGATATACAAATGGCTAATAAATACATGAAAAGATGCTCAATATCATTAATCATCAGGGAAATGCAAAACAAAACCACAATGAGAAACCATGTCACACTCACTAGAATGGCTACTATTTAAAAACAAAAATCAGAAAATAACAAGTGTTGGAGAGGATGTGGAGAAATAGCAATACTCATTCAATGCTGATGAGAATGTAAAATGGTACACCCACAGTGGAAAACACTTTAGTATTTTCAGAAAGTTAATTTTAGAATTACCATATGACCTGGCAATCCTACTTCTAGCTAAACATGCAAATGAACTGAAAACAAGGACTTGAACAGATATTTGAGCACCAGTGTTCATAGAGACCTTATTCACACATTAGCAAAAAGTGGAAGTAACCCAAGTGGCCATCAACAGATTAATGGACAAGCAAAATGTGGTATATACATACAATGGCATACTAGTCAGTGGTAAAAAGGGATGAAGTTCTGATGCATGCTACAACATGGATTAACCTTGAAGACACAATGTTGAATGAAATAAGCCAGACACAAAAGGAGAAATACTCTATGATCTCACTTACATGAAATAAGCAGAATATGCAAATTCATAAAGTCAAAAAAGTTGAATACAGATTACCAGGGTTCAGGCGGACCAGGGGAATGGGAATTAATGCTTAATTGGTGTGGGTTTCTGTTTTGGATGATGGAAAAGTTTTGACAATGTATGATGGTGATGGAGGGACAACCTTGTGAATATAATTAACACTCTTGAATTTTATATTTGTAAAGAGATAAAAAGGGAATTTTTAGGTTGTACATAAATTACACAAAAAAAACTTCATGGAATTCCACAATACAAAAAGTGAACCCTAATGTACATAGTGGGCTAAATTTAATAGCATAATTATAATCTTTCATTAATTGTAAGTAAAGTACCATGTTCATGCAAAATGTTAATAATAGGAAAAACTGTGTGTCTGCAGGAGCAGTGGGGGTAAGAGTGTATATATATGGAAGCTCTGCACTTTCTGCATGATTTTTCTGTAAACCTACAACTGCTCTAATAATTTTTTTTTAATTTTTTAAAGAAAAAGAAGGGGAGCAGTTACCAGGATGGGGAAAATAATAGGTATCTCCAGATTGGATCCACAGTGTTCACAAAGGAAAGATAAACTGGGAAGCAAATAAATAGGTGTTTTTAAAGAGAGTAGTTAGTAATCAAAGGAAAATGAAAAGAAATGTGGGGTTTGAGAGAGCTTGAGCTAGAAACCATGGGTAGTGCCCATGCTAATAAAGAGGGCATCTAATTTAAAGGGAAATTCGGGGGGGCTGAAGACCCAAAATCTATCCAAACTAATCTGGAATTACTGGTATAGGGCCCCAGATTAAAATAAATTTAGGTCCACATTGTCCAGAGAGGCAACTGGAAAGTCTTCATTGGCCCCACAGAGAGAGTAGGAGCAATTAGGAAATGGAACCAGAAGATGAACATAAAAAGCCTGACATGTTAATATGATGCTAACTACCATGCAAAACATGGCTTGACCAGGTGGATTTAACTTTTTCAAATGAGAAGACTTGGTAACAAATCTCTATAATATTGTAAGCCCTTTTCAGAACACATGCTATTTAAAAACAAAACCACAACACCCTATTCAAGATAGTCATTTCCAAAATCCTGACATGCTATCCACCAAGGTACACAGGTATGCATTACCTCCTGACTTGCAGTATAGACATTATACATTAGAAATCACATTTAAGTGAGACTATAAATAAGGCCCAGTCTATAAATGTTTTATATGGTGCCTTAACTGGTGCAAATTTGGTCTTTAACAAAGGGAAAGCCCTTTAAAGTAACTGCCAACAATATGATCTGTTTAGTCAAAGGCAGAAGTGTATCATTTCTTCCATCTACAGTTGTAATGCATGCAGCCCAGTCCTTAGAGATGCAGTTATACATAAAATGGAAAATGGAGGTGTTAGAAGGGGGAATTTTTGCCTTGATTAAAAAAAACTATATCGAATAAACTTGACAATAATTATATAGAAAGATGAGAATTCCTTTTATATGGAATTTAAATGAGTTAAGCCTTTAAATTTTCTCCAGTAAAAATATTCTAGTTGGATGTAACACACTTGGCAAGTGCCTCAGACATAAAATTCACTGTTCAATTACATATTTAGATAGGCTCTTATGTTCTGAGCACCTGATTTTTTTCTGGCACTAACCAGTAGTTAAATGTATATTTTTGCACAAAGGTTGAATTTCATTCATTTGCAATAAGTGAAAAGTAAAATCTAATTATATTCAGAGTTTGGTTCTTTCATGTTTACAGGATGTTTTTAATCTGTGAAATAAAGAACCTAATTCTTTAAAGTGGATTAGAGAATATATTGCATGCAGCATCTATTCAACATAGGCCACGACAGTCATTTATCTCTGACCTCCCAGCTACAAAAGGCTTCAGATTTAGGCTTTTGACATTATTTCACATGAGTTTTACACACATAATCCCAGAGATAAACTTCTAAGAGTGAAAGAAGTAGATATTCCTCATACAATTTAAATGTGGGTGCCATTACCAGACCATGCAACCTAAAACATTTTATAATTTTTTTAACTTTATTAATTTAAATATTTAAATGATAATATTTATTAATATAAATATTTAAAATAAACACTGTTATTATTTTGTGAGTTGTGTAATTATGATATATTGGGTGGGAGAAATAAAAAAATTGTTTAATATATACTTTTAATATAAGCTTTAATTCTTAATTTTTTAATATTAATTTTTCTTACTTTTTTAAGTATTAGTTTTTTCTTAATTTTTTCTTAAATATTAAGGACCTTCTCACGCAGTCCTCTGTAGTGATTTTGAAGAGCCCAAATTTATATACAACAATGGAGAAAAGCTCTTTGCAGATTCAATCTGGGAGGAGAGAGCAATGTGACATCAGAACACCCTGCCCCACAGCAAAGCCAGGCACCTCTGCCCTGGATGTGGGGGCTGCTTCATTAGTGTGTCTCCTTTGGAGCAACATGGACTTTCCTGGGAGTAATTCTGAACCCTGACCAAGACGGGAAACAGGTGCAGAAGAGAAGATAAGGAAGCTGGGAGCAAACACCTCCAAGCTTCTTCCCTGCAGGCAGCCGTGGTGCAAAAAGCATACATTTCTTTTAAATATTAGTTTTTGATAGACTCTTGCCTCTAAATATGACTCTAACAATGGCCATGTGTCCTGTATTTTCTGGGATAATCTTAATTGCAAATATTATGCTATGTCTTTTAATCTAGAATATATGGCATCTTATCCATAAATAAGAGGAACAAAAGAAAAAAAAACTTTTCCCCCTTTCCACAATTTCAGAGGACATCTGGCTGGAGATGTGTTCTGGAACCAGAGGAAAAGAAAAAGGACAGATATATTATGTCCATTTCCTCACATATGGTACAAAAGGTAGAATTTCTCAGTGAGCCTCAGGAGCCAGGAGCAGGGAAAATCTCTTATTTATACATATATGAGCTCAAATGGCCTTGACAGTATATACATAGTTTCACTTTGATAGCAGAATAACTTTTCAAGAATTCTGAAATATAAATAAGAAATCAAATAAAAGTGATATAGCTCCCATTAAATGAAAGCAAAGTGTGCAGCAACCTAACACAAAGCTTTGCTTCTAAGGGTCTGGTGACAAATCACTGGAGCCCTGCTCTTAAGAATTATCTCGGATCTGGAGCTCAGCACCAGAATTATGTATTATATTGCACATTTATTTATCAGTTAGGTTAATGTGGAGTTGATCTCCCTAAAACAGCTGTCCATTTGGTGCCATCATATTTTAATGCATCTTCAGGACACAGCCAGCCAGCCAGCTTAAATCTCCTATTGGCAGGACAGCATCATAACTTAGTTTAACATTTCCTCTAGTGATTTTTTTCTCTGCAGTTGATGTGCATGTCAAATAAAGTCTGTCAAAGCAGTTTCTTATAACATAAATTCCAGATGTTTTTGGCTTCCCAAAAGGAAGATGTAATAGGTTTGCTTTTACTAATACACTTAGATAATGAAAATAGAAGTATGGCTATAAAGTCCTTTTATATGCTTTTCATGTTGAAGTATGTAAGCCATAATATGTATTC
The DNA here is from genome assembly GCA_004027955.1 of Chaetophractus vellerosus. Classification (NCBI taxonomy): domain Eukaryota; kingdom Metazoa; phylum Chordata; class Mammalia; order Cingulata; family Chlamyphoridae; genus Chaetophractus; species Chaetophractus vellerosus. The sequence continues at coordinate 13,071 of PVKH010004401.1, forward strand.
CTGTTCTTCCTAAATGAGGCCTATATGCAGGGGGTGGGGGGAGAAGATTTAAAGTGGGAAGAAAATGGAGTTGGTATTAGGCCCAGCTAAAGCATAGGTACTTTTGATGAAGAAAAATCAAATAGATAAAATATACTGTAAGTAAGTTTACACTATGCATAGCCTTCATTCATTCTGTTATCCAGGAATCATTTATGAAGTATCTATTGTGTACTCAGCACTATGTAATAAGTGAAAGGCAGAACAAACATTCTATAGGAGGAAACAAGGTTTTCTCCATGAAAGAATTAGACACATATTCAAAGGCAAACGTAAGCAAATGTAAGATAGACATCATTAACTAAACACCTGAGCAATAAAAAAAAAAAAAAATCACCTAAAAGGGATAGTCACTGGATGCGGGTTGATTTGGAAAAACACTAAGGCAGACACACACCAAGTGTGGTCCCCCACCAACAGCATCAGAATCACATGGTAACTTCTTAGAAATGAACATTTTGGGACCCCAAAACAGATCTACTGAATCAGAAACTCGGCATGAGACCCAGAATCTATATTTTAACAAGCCCTCCTGGTGGTTCTGAAGTATGCTCAAGTTTGGAAACTACTGCTGGGAAAAGCTCAGTGTGGAGGGGCACTCACTCACTCACTCGCTGTCTGGGATGCACCACCCCAACTGTCTGTGTGACAAGATATGTTTAGTGTGTCTAAAAACAGGGTCTTCACCAAAATTATTCCTGCCATAACCCTTGGCTCCGAAGTCCTGCTTTTATAATCTTCTCTCACCTGGCATAACTATGAAGACAAAAGAACTTACGGCAAGGTCAACACAGAATATTGTCTTTTGCCCTAACCAGGAAGTCATGAAGCTGAGGGACATGTTATTTCCTGCTATTAGGGAATTCTAATCAGTGACTGATGTAAGTATAAACTGACCCAAATGTAGTTTTTATTTCAGTCTCTCTGAGAAGGCTTTCAAGACAGCCATGATGTGTTTACTAGACTTATTTGAGCTGTTTCAAAATGTGTCACATTCAAATCATCTGGACTTTGACCTAAAAGGAGGGTCTTTCTCGTTCACTTACATTACACTTTCATTTTTCCTTTCAGCCTTAGGATAATGCTATTTAAAATATAAATTACTCTCTCCATGGAATTCTAAAGCTTTGTGTGCTCCATCCATCTTTTAAAAATGAACTTGCGCTATTACTAATTTATTTTATAATCTGGAGATTTATCTGAACCATTTTAGTGACATCTAAAGAGTTACTCAGTTACTTTATTTTTGTCCTTTAGAAGTCCTGGCTATATGATCTACCTTTGGTTTAGGTCAGTGGTTCTCAACTGGGGGCAATTTTTGCCCTCAGGGTCATTTTTAGTTATTACAACCCAGGTACCATTGGCATCTAGTGGGTAGAGGCCAGGGATGCTGCTAAACATCCTACCATGCACTGGACAGTATCCCCACCAAAAACAACACTCTGACCCAAAATTTCAATAGTGCAGAGTTTGAAAAACCCTGATTTATGTGGATTCCACTCTGCGTTAAAGAGAAAGCTGAACAACCAAAGAGCACAGAGTAAGATTTAGCAAGGTGAATGGCTCCTGAATTTTCAAGGTTTCCTGTATGAAACTAATGTTTATTTTGTTGCATCTTTTAAAAATGAAATTACTTTGTCTTAAAAAAAACATAAAAATAAATTAGAATTTCAGGGCACTTTTGGAAATAGTTGCAGTAGAACCTCTCAGTTCATAGAGTCACAAGTTCACAAAAATCTTGTATTATAAACCTCCTTAGAGCTCGTCTAATTCATTACAATCACCATCATTGTAAAGATTGAGAGCTGAGGTGGTGTATCCAGTTACACTCACCTTCTTGCCCTGGCTTAAGGGAGTGTTTGAGATTTCTCCTTTGTTTCTATACTCCTCCCCATTCCCTACCAGTTTCTGTCTTCCTTCCATGATTTCCTTATTATTTCTCCTCTCCCTCTCCTCGTTGTCTCCTTTCCCATTGTTTTCCTGTCTCTCCCCTTTCCCAAGGTTCCAACACACTCTCAACTTTTATCCCTTCTTCTTTATTTCTTCCTCTTCATGTCATGCACCTTTGCACATGTCAGATAATGGGATTTGTGTAATGTGAAAAGAGCACATTCTTCCTATAAAGTAATCACTCTGAGATTATTTTAATCTAGTTCTGGTTTGCAAACTAATCTATCTTCTCTTTTGCTTCGAGTAGACTACAAGTATCATGGTCTAATACAGGGGGGAAAAAAAGAAAGAAAGAAGAAAAGAAAAAAGAAAATTGTCCTTCTATTTAGAAAAAAATCAGAATGTAGGTGAGAGCTTCTCACGATGCCCTACCTGCAACCCCCATGCCAAGAAAAAAATGGTTTTAGATTAAAAAGAAAAATACCTACTCGTTATTTGTCAGTAGCAGAGAATTTTGCAATTCGCCAGGCATCTAATGATAACAACCAGCTGCAAACCCAAGGGAATAATTAACTTCCATTTATTTGGCTTTCTAATATCTTCTTTACCATTTGTCCCAATTAAATTCTATCCAGTTTTTTTATTTGTATAGTATATTTTGCAGCTATCTAGGATTATGCAAAACCAAACCCTGATCATGGGATCGATAATTATTAAATTAAAATTATACCATATTACATGGCATAATATGTTTGCATTGAGTCCTACCTTGGTATGCACGAGATTTCATATTTTCCATTACTGTATAATATAGCATGCTATTCATAATGACAAAAAATGATCTGATTTGCCTTGTCTGAATATTAATATTAACAATACTGGCTTGTATTTGCTTGGGTCATGAAGATTTAATAATTTAACGATAGGTCATCGGAGTTCTGTTGTGTCATCAAATAATTATAGAATTTATGTTTTATCAGTATTCTAAATCCCACTTATTGTCCTTTTGCCTAATGCTTACAGTTACCCTTTCTCGACGTGTTTTCCCATCATGAAAATTAACCCACTCTATATCTTTCTGGAAAGAAAATAAAATGCTCCCTTTGCCAAGCCTTTCATTATGCTGCTTCTTTCCTTCATGAATTGTTATCTAACAGTAGCCCAGCAAAAAGCCCTGGCCTTTGAAGTGTTGTGCTAATTTGATTAATACATAGTTACATCCTGTTATGATGCACTTTGCCTTATGCATTTTAAATGGAAAATGCAGAGTGGATTACATTTGTGATAAAAACACAGCATACTAAATGAAAGGCACTGAAAGCAGTCTATAATAACAAGCTCTGCAACCACTTTAAACATGCGGAAGGTTATTGTTTGTAGGTTAATGATAATTATATGAAAATACATGTTTTTACAACAATTAAGATGTCAGTAAAAATACTGGTGACGTTGATACAGCTGCACTTAAAAATATTTATTCTACCATTAATTAAAAAGTAATTCTATAAATATCCCAAAATAATTATCTAAATTATGTGTGTTTGAGTCCGTACATGTATAAAAGCAGTCCATAGAGTATTTGGGAAAAAATGACTTACGACAGACATAAGGTATGTGTGGCATCAAAGGGTAAGATACTTCTACTCTAGATAAAGGTACGTGTTTCCTGCTTATTGCTGAAAGGAAACAAGCAAATTTCCAGGGTTGCCAGAAATGATAGAGTTATTTTTGTGTGTACATCACTAAGATTTGGTGGCTAAGGTAGGTTGATTAAAAGAAGAGAATGAACCCTATAACCCATATTTGTCCAAAGTTCTTCATATTATCTCAACACGGTTTTCATCTCTGAAGGTATTATAAAGTATCATGAAACTGCATTCTTAATATACACCTAATAGTGAATCCTAATGTTCTTAAGGATGCTTAGAAATGTTGTCTTTGTAATATGGTTAAAAGGTGATGAATATTTTATATCCCCATTTTGGGAGGCATGTGCACAACTATTGTTCCATTTGGAATATACATTTGAATGGTTACAAAATGTTTTTCTCATTCCATATAATTTTTTACAATGCCTAAGAATGTTTTACAATACTTTACAATGACTTAAAACGGCTTAATCTCTTTAAGCACTTTCATTCAGACATTTTTCTGCTCACATGACAACCATATTGAACTCTGACCCAAATCTGTTGAATAAACTCTTTGACAGTTAGTTGAAATTCATGTTTATGCTCACAGTAGTGTCAGAAACACCTAAGGAGTTGAAGAAAAGCAGCAAACACTTTAAAGATATCTCACTAAATTTGCTACTAATGACCACTATCTGACCACCTGTATTTATCAGCTGGAATTAGTTCAAAAGAGAGAAATTCAGCCACCACCCTTTCCTTAAATATGAAAACAGTTGTTATTACTTAAACCCAAAATATGAGAAGAAAACTTTATCAAGATACTTTTATCTTAATTGTATAATCCATTCAGTCACCCACCAATGCATCTATGAGGTACTAAGTTCTTCAAAAATCTTTTATCCTCCATTAGCTGTAGAATATTTAAGACTGAACTGAAATAGAAGCAGAGTATAGTGAAGTTTATAGAGAAGTCATTAAGTTTCTATGTCCACTTCTGTTATTAATCAGTTCTGTGGCTTTGGGGAACTATTTAATTTTCCCAGGCTTCAGACTGGGTACCCATTAAAATGTAATTCATAATGTTTTTCAAATATTTTTGACCACTATACACAATGAGATACATTTTACATGGTGACCCAGTACATACACACACACACACATACACACACAAAAAACTTAAACATAGTTTTAAAAAACAATACTCAACCTTACAACTTGCAATGGATATTGATATTTTCTATCCTCTTCAATTTTTAAAAAATCTGGTTGCAATCTACTAAGTTTTGCCCCTGGAGTTTGAAAAGCACGGGCCTAATGGTGTCTAAAGCACAGCCCATCTCTGCCCACTTCTCTTTGGATTACGTGGATGTGTTATTTCTCCTGGACTCATACTACATGTGCTAATTTTTGCCATAAATGGCGTTGTACTCTATCAATTCTCTTTTAGTTTGGGAAAGGTTTTCTATTTCTCTTTTCACTTAGAACATTTTATCATTATAACTTCTTGGTCTAGACTGAGAATCATTGGTTTCTATTTAAATTGCATCACTTATTTGTATAGCAGTGGTAGATTATATCATGTTTTTTATTTAATTCATTTAAAATATCAAAAACGCTCTTACAGATATTGGGAGTTCTTGATATCATGGAAGAATATATTTCACTTAATAATCCACAGCTAAATTAATGACTTACCTGTGAAATCCTATGAATAGAATATTTGGCAACCACAGATCAATAGGAACCTAATTTCATCATCACATTCTTTTCCAAGAAAGACCAAATGTGGCATATGCATTTCAACAATTGACAGTTCATTCATTGTTAAATATTGATATTTGACAAAAGGTTAGCATGATACTTGGCCCACGCAAGGAAGAATATAGCTTATATTCTCACTAATATAGAAGGAGAGAAGGAAATTTTTAAAGGCCACAATTCTAAGGACTGAATGGAGAGTATCACTATGGCAAAAACAAGCTGAATACAAGTGGGGAACATTCAGTTCATAAAGGTACAACTTCTGTGGTTTTATATGTCCTTGACATGCATCCCACCTGTTTTGTTTGGGCATATTTGGTCTAATAGACTAAATATCTTCTTCTCCTATTTGCCATCTTCTCTGTAAAATATGACATATTTTCAACCTGGAGAATACTATGTACAGGGCCTTGTACATGTAGACATTCAATAAATATTTACTCTTCAAATGTGAATTATCTCCTGAATGTGTTCTCAAACACTAAATGCCATGATTTTCGTTCATGCCATACTGTCTCCAACATTTGCTCTGATCTAGAAATAATCAGTCCAAGATTGTTTACAAAGCTTATACATTTTCAGGATGGTCTGGTATAAAGGGAAATAATGGGTTCAAACCAAATTATGTATAATTTAATGTTTCTGCCATTTCCTGTCTCTGCCAATACCATCCAAACCATAGCTTCTTTCTAAAACCATAGCTTAAATCTATGAGATCTACTGCCTCATTGTAAATTAGCATTATAATTAAATTAGTGTGAGAATGAATACTGATATAGACTTTTACTGCCTGGAAGGGCTGCTCAGTTCTTTTAAATTGGTGCTATCTAATTAGAAGCCACATAAGCAATTTTAAATTTTCTAGAAGTTGCATTTAAAACATTAATGCAGGTGAAATTATTTTTAATATTTTATTTAGTTGAATGTATCCAAGTATTAGGATTTCTACCTGTAATCAACTAAAAATTCTTATTTTATTTAAGATTTATTTTTCTATTTATTATACATCCCCCCCTTCTGCTTGTTCTTGCTGTGTTCATTTTTCTTTGCGTTCCTCTGTGTCTCCTTGTCTTCCCGCCGCCAAGTCAGCTCACTGGCGTGGTGGCCCACCTGCTCGTGGGGGCTCGCCCTTGCTTGCGTGGGCTTGCCTTTGCCCGCTGGGGCTTGCCTTTTTGCCCGCGGGGGCTTGCCTTTGCCTGCGGCGGGGTGCCCCACCCGCATTGGCTTGCCCGTTGGAGGCGGCCCCCGGGGACCAAACCCAGGGCCTCCCATGTGGTAAACCGGCGCCCTACCAACTAGGCTACAGCCAGCCCCAAACTAAAAATTATTAATTAGATGTTTTACATTCTTTTTTTTCCATACTAAGTGTTCAAAATGCAGTGTGTATTTCACTCTTAGAGCACATCTCAATTTGGACCAGCCACATTCCAAGTGTTCAGTGGTCACATCTGGCTAGTGCCTACTGTTTGGGACAATGCAGTTTTGGACCATTCTGCTTGATGACTTTTGAGGTGAACCAAGCTGATCTCCTCAGATAGAGGTAACATTTCAAATTTTCAAAGTTTAAAAGCAAACTCTGGGTAAGTTACTGAAAGACAGAAAGCCTTTGTCAACATTAGGAGATTATGCCCCCGCCCACACACACACACACACACACATCCTTTACAAACTTCCTATTGATTGCTTCCCCAGCAAGAAAGAGGCAGGAAACAGGAATATCCTTTCATGGATGTGGTTGCCATCTTGACTGGTGTGGTTAGCACTAAATCCATTAGCATTAATACTCCCCATAAGAAGCTTTGGATAAGTAGCTTTAAAACTCTGGATGATCAACAAAGAAATAGATTTTCTTGGGGGAGGGGGAAATTGTTAGAAGAAAGGACAGGAAGGAGGCAGGAGGCAGGAGGGCTGAGTCACAGTACATAGAAATTGATCTTGGAAATAATATAGGGATCCAGGGCTAATTGGAGTAATTGGACATATTTTGGGGGAGTCCCTGAAATCTTTTCTTTATTTCATACTCACTACCCCCTCTTAGACTCAAACAATTTTCAGAGCTTGATGGACATGACCAAGCCAGACACAGTTAGTGGGTCCAAAGTAACATTAAACCAGAATCTTAGCTTAGTTCCCCTAGGATAGATTCGGTATGAATCTCAGAGAGGGAGTGCTTCTCAAACTCCCAATATTGAGTGCTCTAGCTGGATTCACAATGGAAGAGCTCAATAATTGAAGAAGTTTTTCTATCAGGTTTGGAAGAGATCTTAGCCTGCTTGAAACCCAGTTGCTAAGAGGGGAAAGAAAGGATAACAATGAGATATGGAGGGCTAGCCTTAGAGAATGTAGCTACAGTTACAGATATTCCCAATGACTTCAGATGGGTAGAGTGATATAAAAAAAAAAAAAAACATAAACATTAAGGAGGCCTGGAATGAAGCACATTAAAAAAAAAATGAGTTTGGGAGTCTTGAAAGTACTTGAAAGAACAGGTAAAGTTTGATAGGCCAAGGAAACATATGGGTTAATTCTGGGTTTGAAATCATAAGTTGGAATTGTATATACAGGGCTCAGGAAGGAGAGTGACCCAGTTGAAACCAAAGGAACCTAATGTGAGACAAACTAAAGAGCTCTTTGAAAACTAGACTGTCTTAAAAATGTAATTAAACATAAATGTGATATTACTATAACTTCTGAACATAACCATATTTTAGTTATATTAGTTGTACACAGTAGTGACCAAGTTGCCTTGGAGAAGATGGCCAATTATAAAAATAAATTTTAAATATTAAAACCCTAGTAAACCCTAGAAATGACAGCAGAATGAGCAAATCCAGGATATACTCAAGAAAGAACCAACCTGGGTTGATGGCAGATTGAAAAATGGGATGCCTTATTGGGAAAACCTCAAAGACAAACAAAAAACAAATGAACAAAAAACTAATAACAGCAGTCACAAAACAGGACATACCCAGAAGGAAGATTGAATTGAGTAGAAAAACATGATGAATTCAGTTTCAACATGCCAAATTTGATATGACCTCCAAGAGAAAATGTCCTAAAACCTTTTGAGTGTGTAAGAATGCATGGAAGTCAGAAAGAAGGCAATTTCTGATCCAAATAATTCCTAGTGAACAATGTGAACAATTTACAAACAGGGACAATATGGCACAGCTCAGAAATGTGAGGTAGGATCCCTGATTCCTATGTCCTTTTCCTCAATTAAGATATAACTGAGCCCAGTCAATTACTTTTTGGTTCATCTAACTTTCCCGAACTTAAAAATGAAAGGATCCTATAGTATGTTTTAATTGGCCTCTACCAGTGATGGTAAATCTGGCAAGTGTAGACTCACAATGTTCATCTTAACCAGGACTTTTAAGCCAGGCCAGGGATTTCCAAAAAAAAATGGCTTTGCAATCCCCGGTTTTCAGATTCTGGTTCTACATTCTGCTATATTAAGCCAAACACCCACCACCAATAGGAATAATTCAAGCCAGGGTTTTTCAATGCCAGAACTGGTACAGTTATTTATATATTCATTAATTCCTTCATATGCAATTTAAACCCTTTTATATCTATATGAAGGAGTTAAATGTTTGAGGCTAACATTCTTCATCTTCCTTTTTTCTTTTTTTTTCTCTTTTCCAGTTAGATGGAAATATATATAACCGTAAAATATCTTCTTCAGTAGACAGAAATACTGTTTAGTGGATATCAGTTGTGGTAGATTGAATTATCTTCCCCAGTTTACACGTGCTCTTAATCTTAATCCACATTCCTATGGGCATGAACCCATTGTAAATAGGATCTTTTAAAGATATTATTTTTAGGGAAGAAGCAGTCACCTGAAGCAGGGTGGGCCTTAATCTGGATTCCTGTAGGTCTTATGAAAAGAGAAAGTCACAGGGATGGGGCAAGAAGCAGGAAGCCAACAGGAACCCAGAGGAAAAGGTAGAGGACAACACCATGTGATGGGAAAGCCAAGAAACCCCAAGAATTGCCAGGAAGCCAGCACCAGAATGCCACAGTCTTCAGGAAGAAAGCATGGCCTCACTGATGCCTTGATTTTGGACTTTTAGCTTCTGAACCTGTGAACCAATAAACTCCCATTGTGTAAACCAATCCATTTGTGATAGCAGACAGACAAACTAAAACACCATCATACGACCAAACCAGTTCTCTTCATAATAACTCTGCATCTCTAGCTGGGTTAGCTCCCCTTATTTTTCTTGGGGTCCATTGTAGCACTTCTCTATTAATATTTACCAGTAATAATCGAGATTCAAACCAGAAACTTCCTGCTGGAAAAGGAAAGTAAATGTTACTTTCAAGAAAATCCAGTTTTGAGGCCCCATTACTGCACCTATGTAGAAGTATACAATAGGATCCAGTGGTTGTTAAGATTTCAAATGATCATAGTTTTCAGACATTACTGGTCCTCACTGTATTTAAAGCTATGTCCATCAGCACATTGTGTTAGCAAGAAATCACTGCATCCTATCTTTAATTTTATGCTCCAAAAATATCTATGTGGTAGAATTGTTTGTTCTTCAAAAAAGATAAAAATAATTTTGAAAAGAAAATGCAAATATTTAAACATATAGAAAATTAATGTAGAAGATAGCATCTGATTCTGAATATTTGGCAATGACATAAAATTGCAGAAATTACACAAAGCACAGTGGCAGAAGCACACTGTTAATCAAATATGTCAATGTCCCTTCGTGGCTGAGAGCTAACAAGTAAGTACTGACCTAAATTTTACTGGCGAACATTTTAAAAGCATTAAGCATATGCTGTTTACTTAGTTGATGCAATAAATATAAACATGCTTTGAGTTCATAGTAAATTCAAAGTACAGACCTTAAATATTCTAACATTTTAAATCAAATTGATTAATCACTAAAATACATTAGAAGAAACCATTTCAGCAAATTTTTTGTGAAAAAGGTCTTTTAGTCAAATTCAGTTCCTCCATTTCTATCCACTGCATGTGTAATTCATGAACCTTTAAA